>CAJUYH010001734.1:0-32154 GCA_910591685.1 Galerucella tenella
GTTGTTAGTGTTCTACATAAATGATTGAAAACACATTGCTTATAAGGAATTAATTTATATTTTGAAAACATCAAGTCATTGCTGAATACATTTTTAAGATCAATTTGTTATATTTACAGTAATTTGACAGTTAGTACAATTATTGAACATTGGAGGAACACTCTTAGAACTATGAGAAACATTTTGGACAACATGCAGGGTGGTAGGGTCATTTTGTTGAATATTTTGTACTGTGAAAATTTTATTTGCCACCTCAACCTTATTGTTAAGCGAT
Organism: Galerucella tenella; assembly: GCA_910591685.1. Taxonomy (NCBI): domain Eukaryota; kingdom Metazoa; phylum Arthropoda; class Insecta; order Coleoptera; family Chrysomelidae; genus Galerucella; species Galerucella tenella. Next base: position 275 of record CAJUYH010001734.1, read on the forward strand.
TCTTCGATATATCCTTCAGCAACGTTTGATGACTTCCATCCGCCATGCCTCTTTAAACTAGTTATGTCGGCACAAGAGTCAACCAATATTGTTGCAGAAGACCGACGAAAGCAGTGACCAGTATATTCTGTCAAATTTACCAAGTTCAAATAAGTAGCAACTATTTTGGGCATTTTTCTAAATTGATGAATTCCTACCACTTGTCTACAACCCTTTCCGCTTTGATATTTAAAGAAAAATCGGTCACTGTTCATATTTTCTGGTCTTAACGAAACATACTTTCGATAAACATTCAAGTAGATCTGATTAATTACAAATGATCTTGGTTTGTTGGTTTTCGAATCAGGTATGCTGATTAAAAGCTTAGATTCTAAGTCTTCTATATCGTGTACAGTCATTCGGACTAACTCATCCATTCTACAGGCCCCAGAAATACCAAATATTACAGCCACCTAAAAAATAAATAAAGCTATAATCTAAATAGAAATTAAAACCTTGTAAATTACCTTAATCATTAAATTTTCTTTATCTGGAGCTTCCTGGATAAATTTTTCAATTTCTTCCTTCGTTAAAATCTTAGATTTCTTTTCCCTATAACCTTGAGCTTGCCGTTTCAATAAAGAACGAAGTTTTGAGTATGTAGATATATCTACATTGTGTTTAAGTGCAAGGGTTGAATTCAGCATTGAATAATTGGCCCATAATGTTGAAGATTTCATCTTTAAACAAAGGTCTAGGAAGTATGCCATTACAACATTTTCTGAGAAAGAACTCGTATTTTTACTCATGCGATAATCCATAAAACGTATGTATGCATTTTCGTACTTTTCTCTTGATTTCTTTGGCAATAATTCTAATGAAGCAGTATTCACTGCCTCAACCAGCTCTGGAGGAGTCCCAGGAATGGAAATTTCATCATCACTTATCATTTTACTTTCGAGAACACCAGCAATTAAATTTATAAGCGTCAAGTTTGACAATTCAACCTCAATACGTTTCCATAGTAACCCAAGTAATTTTATTAGGAATTTCAAAGCACCATTTATTTGGGAATAAAATTATCGCGTTTTTTTTTAAATCAATCAATATCTGTCGAATTTTAAACGATTTGCGGAAAAATAGTATGTTTACCTCGTAGGAAAAGCCACATTCCTGGACTCTGTGTTGCTAAGTCTCGGCTTGCGCCTCGACTTAGCAATCTTCACAGTCGTCCAGGAATGTTAAGCTTTTCCTACCCGGTAAACAATGTACTATTGTTGCTTTGCAAAGTTTTTCTTAATAGCTTAAATATTTAATTTTATTATTGTTTAAGAGACGTTTACATAGGCAAAATGGTACGTACTCAAGCCGACCAAGTAGCAGCTATCTTAATAATTGGTGAATCTAGAAAGAATCTCCATGAAGCGGAACGTTTATTTAATGAGAGATACCCAGATCGCCCTATCTCGAGAACTTATTTGAGAGAGCTTCTTCACAAGTTTGAAGCAACAAGTAGTGTTCAAGATGCCTAACGATCTGGTCGACCAACATTTAGTGCTGATAAAAAAATTGATATAGTTGCTGAAATGGTAGTAGACCCTACTTCCTCTTCAACTAAAGTTGCGTCTATCTGTGGAGTAATTAAAGTACAGGACAGAGAGTGTTGGCTAAAAATAAATTTCATCCATACAAGTTAAAAATGGTGCACCACCTTTCGGATGACGACCCCGACAGAAGACTCGAATTCTGTGAATGTATGACAAATAAAATTAGTCAAAACCCACATTACACAAAAATAATTTGTTTTAGTGACGAAAGTACTTTTTGCCTCAACGCAGTGGCGGCACCAGCCGCCGCGGGGCCCTGCGCGAGGTGATATTAGGGGGGCCCTTCCCCGGAAAATTTTGAAAATTTAGGTGCTAAATTATACATTTTAAGCCTCTCTCGAGTACTTTTTGTCAGTGTTATATCTCTATATTTCCTTTACTTTAATTTATTTTTTTATACTTTATTTTTAAAACTGTACTCTCCTGCTGTTTTTATGAGCAAAATCATCAATCAAAGCTTTAAAATCTAAACTATGTGATACTTCATTTTCAATTGACAATATTGCTAGTGAAGAAAGACGGTGTTGTGTCATGGTGTTGCGGAGGTAAGTTTTGATAAGCTTCAATCTTGAAGCCGCAACAGTGACAGGAATGGTCAACATAATTCTTATTGCGATGAATAGATTGGGATATATACCTATATATCACTCAGGTTGTTAATCGTGATGAACTTCAATGCACTAAGTATTCCGCTTTGGTTGAGTTGGCCTTTTTCCTTGCTTTTCTTGTCTGCTTCCTCCACAACATTTGGAAATATTTTTAGTTCCTCAAACTTTTCCAGTCCGTCTATGTCACGTTGGTTCCCGTCGGTAAGAGCAGTTTAAAGGTCTTTGCAATGATTTGTCTGGCATTGACGACACATTCAATACGTTGTACAAAAACCCAAAAATGTTTTCCTGTTGCTTCAAGGCTTCAAATCGTGGCTCACAACTGACATATATTGTTCTCTTTCGGCGCTAGTTCATGAGCCTCGTCAGTTGCTTCATAGTCAAACATTTTCTTCTTTCGTCTAATTCTTGGAGACTTAAAAGTCGTTTCTGTAAGTCCAGTTTCTTCTGCCACTTCTCTAGCTGCTATACCAATGCAGAGTCAAAACCATTTTCTCTGTACTGATCCAACCAGTTTAAAAATACCTTCAAATGGTGTATTGCTACCTCTAAATTCATACTTGGACTTTGCCACATTTTACTGATGGCGTGAATTTGGATTAGAATGTCATACCAAATCACCAATGAAACGATGAACTCAAACGTCGATATTTGATTCTCCGATTCGCTGATCAGGGCAAAATCAGTACTTTTCATCTTCTTTTCTACACTCCCACCTCGTTTCTATTTATTTTTAAGTATAAAATTAAAATAACCTCAGATCCTGAGAATAGAGAAAATATTAGATAAAACCTTCATAGCTTTCTGAAAAATACTGACAGATTGATAGTGCCTGCGGGGCCCCGGGAGGCGCGGGGCCCTGTGCGATCGCACAGCTCGCACATGCCTGGCGCCGCCACTGCCTCAATGGAAATGTGAATACACAAACTGTAAGGTATTGGAGCGACACAAATCCTCACACCTTTCGTGAACAACATACCCAATTTCCAGAAAAAGTCAATGTTTGGGCAGGTATTTTGGGAAACCACATAGTTGGTCCTGTCTTCCTAAATTTAAATTTAAGCGGTGAAGTGTATCTGGAGATGTTACAAAATGCAATTGAGCCGTTAATTCTTGAAATTCTGGAAGATAATCCACATGAATTCGGCCATCTGGAAATAACATTTCAACAAGATGGTGATCCTGCACATTATTATGGTGCAGTAAGACACCTGGATGAAGAATATCGAGGTAGATTGATCGGCCGACGAGGTCCTATAAAATGGCCACCTCGGTAACCAGATCTGACACCATTAGATTTTTTTCCATGGGGGTACTTGAAATCCAAGGTTTATACTACGACACCAGATAGCATTGGCGTTTTGAAAGAAAGAATTTATTGAAGAATAATGCAATGCAATTTCAGTTGACACATTCGAACGAGTACGACAAGAGTTTACTAATAGGATGTATTACTGTCAGGAAGTAGACGGAGCACATTTCGAACACTTGCTATATGAATCTATTGTTGATATTTGATTAATTAAATTAAAAAAAATAATTTCAATAATTTTGGTATTTATTCAATTTATCCGTCAAAATTTGTTTAAACCCAAACAAAATTAATATGGCTATGTAGCCAATGTCAATGCCTTTCAAACGAGATATCACTTTTGCCAAAAGGTCCTATTTAAAATTATTGGCCAGAGTGGCACTGTGACGTCATCTATTACTATTACGTCACCTGTTACCATTCGCAGAGAAGTTTAAACTTTATTTTCACCCTCCAAATTTTATTAATGTAAGTGTAGCCGTTCAAAAGAAACGAGGGGGGGAGGGGACTTTTGAATAGCACTGTATAATTGAAAATCGTAATAGATCAACATATTTCTTTTTGGGAAAGGGTGCTTCATAGTATTATAAACATTTTATAGAAATATAGCTAGTAGGATACCTGCCGGGAACTGGTCAGACCGCGCATAGTTAGATATTTGGAAATGTCAACATCTGCTGAGCGAGATCATCGGAGTGCACATCAAAGAAGGACTTTTCCTCTTGCTTATTAGAAAACACATTTTCTATAGATTAAAATTTATAAATAGAAATTTGAAATAAATAACCACAGTCAAAGTCTTCCGATGCGTCTGACATTTTCCACAAATTTAAGTATTGAAGTGGGGTCGCGTTTACAATTTACAAGATTTTAGTATATGTAGAAACAGCGAAGTTTGAGAAACATCCTTTACTATGACTATCAAACGACGTCAAATTCAAAAAATGCTGACAAACAATAGTAGTTTGTGCAACTAGTGTGGATATGATGACCATATCGCACGAGGACGAAGTTTGAGCACGACGCCGTAGGCGGAGTGCTCAATCGTTCGAGTGCGATATGGACAATCCACACGAGTCGAACAGTGTATACTTTTTCTACTACCCATTCAAGAAAAATCTAAAAAATGAACATTTGAATAAACTGTAAAATAAATATAACTTGAAATTAAAAATTCTCAACAATTTTATTCATAATCGTACCAATTCAATTTGTCTTCACTAATTTTTTGTGATAAACGTACAGTTCTTAAATGTACAATTTGTATAACATTACGGTTTCCCTTTTTAAATATGCGATGCTGTTATAAATAGATGTTGCCAGTCGGTCTCCCGCAAGAAGGGTACCGTATACCTTTATTTATAATAATGAATATTCTGCTAAATATTTCAAACGTCTGCCTGTTTTAGTTATCAATATTGAGCAGAATAATTATTTAAAAATAAAATTAACAATTGAAAAAAAACTTCTCCACGCGGAATCGAACCCAGGTCTACCGCGTGAGAGTCTGATATGTTAACCAATCGGCTACCGAGATTTATGGTAAATAAACTCAAAAGTATTACATAGTTTCATACTGAACTGACTGTCCATCGGTATTCTGTTTTTAGCATTTGTTATTAATTTATAAGGCTTATTTTATTCAAGTTTATTTTTATAAATAAATATTCTTGATCCAGTGCTTCTGGGAGAGACTTTTTTTGACAAGTTATTTTGACGTTTCTTTAAATTGAAAAAAAGATGAGTGACGAGTACTAAACGCGAATGCTGATTGGTGGTTTTCATATACGTTCTAGGATGTATATGAAATCATATAGGTACGTTCAGTTAACCGATATGGCCTACATTTCCATTCTCTAAACTGTGCAGGAAATGGATAATATATATGTGGGTGTAGAAAAAATAAATATACTGCCATGGAAAACACATTACAATGAGGTAAGTCAATGTCAATGAATAACATTATTTTTAATTTCTGTTCATAGTTTAATTGTATCAAACCAATAATTTAATTTTTCTACTAACGTGCGGAAAGTGAATCTTTTCCGCACTAAAAAGCGTGCGGAAAGAGTCACTTTTCCGCACTAGTGCGGAAAGTAAATTTATTGACATTTGAGGAATATACTGACATTTGAATATTCAAAATATGTATTTTGTATATCCAAGTTTACCAAATGACTGAAAAATTAAGAAATTTATTAGAATTCTGCTATAATTTTCAATAAAGAGGAACGCGTACGCTTCAATAATTTTTTAATGGCCCTTGGTATAAGCCTCATCAAATGAATGTAAAATAATAATAATTAATTTGTTGATATGTTTTTAATAGGAAATGTTTCTTTATGTTAACTTTTGGGCTTTTATCCGCATGATAGTAGAAAAAATAGTGTACCTAACACGTGCGTAAAGTGACTTTTCCGCACGCGATTGCTGGCCGTTCTCGCTAAAGCGTCGTTCGGCCATATGCAATAGCGTGCGGAAAAGTATCACTTTCCGCACTAGTTAGGTAAACTACTATTTTTCATTTGCATTTATTTCTAGTTATTATAATGTATTTTTATCATATTGATAGCTGAAGAGCGCATTATAAATTCAAAAACGTGTCTGAAACACTTCAGGGTGATTCAAAGAATTGTAAGCGCTTCTTTCGATAGATTCTTTCTGTATAGTGAACCGCAGGTAGCGAGGACAATAGAACCCTAATACCATTACCATTCAAATATATTTAGAAGTGATAAATTTGCCATGACAGTGCAGTGTGTAGTTAGGTGAGAATAAGATCCTAGATTATTCAATTTAATCAATTAATTAGTAAGCTCTACATATAATAATGATTTGTAGCCCCAAGGGCTGATTTGTTAAAAACTTGTACCTAATCAAAATTCAATTCCATCAGAATCTGACGCATCTCCAACTCCAACATTAATTAATATAGATTCAACGGCTCCATCCATGATATTGTCCAGCTGCCACATCTTCTGTTTTTCTTTATGAGTATGACTCAGCTTTTTTCCAGCTATAAGATAATTCTTTCTCCAACATACAATGTTACAGTGAAATCCAATCTCTCGTAATAGTTTCCATAATTTACTTCTGCTTATGGTAAGTCATTATTTTGACCACCCAAAGAAATAATTGTGCCTTAGGATACTGAAATCAAAGGCAATCCACAAATATGTGGATGAGGGTTTCATCTTCAGGCCCCAAGAGTTTTTCAGTCCCTTTTTTTATTCTAGTGTGTCCTGGAATCTACAGTAAGGTAACAATGTTGTTCTAGCAGCATAGCTCACTGAATTTGTCTAGGTATTGATAGTCACCTGCTTTCCTAGAGATAATAATATAATCATCTCTATAATAACCCCCTAAACTGGTTCCGCAGTTAGTTTTACATTATATACTGAATAGAAATCCCAAAATTCACTCAGGACTAGACCAAGAAAAGCATAACCGTGCCGAAAGTAGGATAAAATGTAGAGGGCCTCGACCAATAAAAGTAGGGAGACAGTCCTATGTAATGGGATACCTTTTTGTGTAAATCTCACTCTTAAGAATCGACTATACACTGTGGGCCGAAATAAAGGAGTACATTTTTTAATTGAAAATATTTTTTTGTTTTTTGGGCGATTTATTTTCTTTTTGCAGGGCTAATAACCACCTAACATGTCCTCAACATGACTGTAAATTTGGAAACAGAAATAATATACAGGGTCGGACTTAAAAAAAAGATTATATAATAGAGCATTTGAACTCGTTGCAAATGAAAACTGTCTTAGCTAAAATTATACTAATATGCTTTTTCGGTAGATCAACTTCAGTAAAAAGGAAATTTTCCGAAATTACCGGATTCGCGAAATACCATTTTTTTAATTAAATAATATTTTAACAAATCACATTTATGAAAACAGTTTAGTAACTTAGAGAAAAATAGTATGAATGTGGCCACCTAACAGACCAGAATTAAATCCGGTTGAGTACATAGCACGAGCTCAAATGTACTGTAATATAAATTTTTTTATAAGTCCGACCCTGTACATTATTTTTGCTTCCAAATTTACAGTCATGTTAGGTTATTAGCCTTGCAAAAAGAAAATAAATCGCCCGAAAAACAAAAAAACATTTTCAATTAAAAAATGTACTTTTTTATTTCGGCCCACAGTGTAAATTTGTCCGTTTATAATTTCGTCACACGCTTTTTATTAACTAATCTAGTAACTTTTAGTGGCTTTTAAAATTACTCCTTCTGGTCATTCAATGGACCAATCTCATGTTGTATTTTTCAGTGTATCAACATGACAAAAAGGAAAGGAAAGGGAATCATTTGTAGGGGAAATGTTAATACATTAAATAAGACTTTATAAGATCAAAAGAATATCTATATTAATATTTTATTGCTCAGAAAAAAAGAACAAAAAAATGTACATCACCTCAAATATAGCTCGTCTTATCTCTGCACTATCATCTAAAGAAGTAAATAGAATTTTTTTACAATAACGTAAAAACTGCTGATGCTTGAACTAAACGACCGATACCGACTTAAAGATAATCTTTCTTTGATTTGGATCAGATAAGTTGCTTCTTAGTACAGTTATGTATATTAAAAAACATCGATAAAAGGAGATAAGTTAAGAATAAATACTACAAATAGGAATAAAAGTACATTTCACAAAACCAAAAACAAAAATTCTACAACACTGGAATGTACGGTGTACGTTCAATCTACAGTATTTATCCGAATTGGAAGCTAAACGAACCGGGGAAACCACCAAAAGAAAATTCTTGACCTCCATGAGGAGCGTGTCCACCACTTCCTCCAAAGAAGCTATGGAATACCTGAGTTGGATCTATATCTGAAAGAAAGAAAAATGTTATATTCAAATAATCAAAAACAAACAATTGTTTTTTATGGTTCCATTTTGATTAGTAGCAGAATTACAGCTAGTCTTTCAAATTCCATTTGGGGACAAACCTGTAGACAACATTTTTTTCGCGCATCCACTACTCATACTTTAATTGAAAACTAACCTGACATTCCACCATCGAAATCATACATGTCTTGCCCATTATCGTATCGAGCTTTCTTTTTCGGATCGGAAAGTATACCATACGCTTCACCGACTTCCTTGAATTTCTTTTCCTGTTCTTTTTTTTCGTTTTCGGAAGCATTGGCATGTCTGTCGGGATGGTGGATGAGCGCTCGTTTTTTGTAAGCCCTTTTGATTTCATCTTCCCCTGCATTTCGTTCAACACCGAGGATTGTATAATAGTCTTTTCGTTTCGATCTTTTTAGCGCAATTTTAGCATCTTGCAACAATTTTTTATTTTCTCTGAAACAAAGAACAATATTTATACACACATGAATAAAAACGTCATGTAATGGTCATTTCATTTCACTATAACTTGAATTATATGCAAAATTGAAGTAAAATGTGAGCAGATAATTGACTTGATTCAGACTTCATAATTTTATTAATAATTTTTCCTGGACTGTACGCAGATGTTTACACTCTGAATTTCTCACAGCAACTGAAAGCTCCTGGACAGTCTGGCCGCAGGACATACTCGAATTATGGGCTTGAACATTTTTTCAAACATCCAGGTGTTTGAGTCCTACTGTATCTGTATACACGGAAGGTAAATATTTGCCGAACCTGTATAAAAACTATGATCCTTGATTAGTTTTCATTTGAAAAATACATAATATTCTGTTCCTAATTAGAATATTGAATCTGGTTCACTTAATTAATGAATTAAACTTCTATTGAACAACCGACCCTTGGTAGTTTTTACCTTGTATACTGTCTACAAGATGCCATTCGTTTTTAGATATTTTCAACTAGTTTTATAAATGTCAATATGACAATGATACATTGGAACTACCATCATCACTCATATTTTACATAGCCAAGAGTTATTGAAACATACACTAGCAAAGTGTTAACTTAATGCTACGGTCTTTCAACTGAATGGCACCAATTTTCAGCCAATAGATAACAGTATCACTTCTCATCATGCCTTCAATATATGCTAAGGGCCAACTGCACCGTTTCTTCTTCTAAGTAATACTTTCATAAGTGAAACTATATTCATTAAGTAAAATTTAGTGTAATTCAACTGCACCGTGTCTTATTTAGCTAAGGGCCGGTTTTACAAGAGAGATTTATACTAGGTATAGTTATACTGGGTATAAAGTTATACCAAAATTTATACTCCAAGAATTGCTATACCGGTGTAAAAAAGCATCGTAAAACCAACCAGATTTAAACTAGGTATAAATTCTGGTATAACTTTATACCCAGAATAACTATACCTAGTATAAATCTCTCTTGTAAAACCGGCCCTAAGTCGACTAAGGGCCGGTTTTACAAGAGATTTATACTAGGTATAAATAACAGTATAGTTATTCTGGGAATAAAGTTATACCAGAATTTATATCTAGTATAAAACTAGTTGGTTTTACGATGCTTTTTTTTACACCGGTATAGCAATTCTCGGAGTAACGTGAAAGTAGTTCATATAAATTGATATCTCCTTAACCTTAAAACTTAACTTTTGCTGTCGTAAGAGAGTTTATTATTTTAAAATGGATTTATATGATCTTCCAATATTTTAATCTTCCGATGAAGAAGATATAAGTCCGCTATGAAAGATAACTACTCAAATTCTTTCTAAATTATCAATTTTTTAATAATTCGTTATTGTAGGATCAATTTCTTATATGACGATGAGTTTGTGTCCAGATTTAGGTAAGAAAGTGCAAATCAGAGAAGAAATATCTACTAGCTAGCTACAACGCGTTAGTTTTTTGCTTTTACAGACATAATTTATAGGTATATTCACTAAAAATAAATATAAAAGTTCATGCCTCCAAATCCAAGTGTTAAACTAGTGTAAACAACCTGCGTTTATGTCAGTTTTTGAAGTTATTCGAAGAGTAACCGACATATCTGTCTGTTCGGCGACGGTATAGCTTATTATAGACTTTCCGAGTATCCTATTCCATGGTTAAACTTATACCTGCTTTGTAAAACGCTAAAATACATCTTATACCGGGAGTAGGCTTACTCTTAGTTTATACCACTATCGTAAAATCGGCCCTAAAGGCAGGATGTGGACAGGCGGACAGGGGTTTTGATTTTGTTAAAAATTAAGATGTGACAGACGTGACACTAAATTCTGGTAATGAGAATGACAATAGGCATGATGACTGATTTTAACAAACTGCTCCACGATGTTCTCACGCATATACTTTATTTACAATAAATGTTATTTCTGTAAGAAAAAAAGTTTTTAAAGAAAAAATTCAACTTCAAGAAACACATGTCATTTCGAATTATACGCCAAAACGATAGTAATGGCGTCTGTCTATGACATCATCAATTCGTAAATACCATTTATAGGGGATCTGTGTCGATGAGTTATCTATGATCTGTGTCCAGTGGTAAAGTCGTCGAAGTCAAACCATAGACAGATTATATTTCTCTATGAGTCAAACTTCAAACACTTGAAACATGAACCAAGCAAAGCCATCAAACAACTAAGGAAATTCAAAACAGATGTTCGGATCATAGATATTTGCGAAGGTACGACGTCATTCTCTTCTGATTGGTGTTTGAGATAAGATGGCGGATGGTTAAATTTTGTGCTTATATTTTTACTAAAATAAATGTAATCACACAAGTAAAATAAAAATAAGTGATTTCTTTAGAATCTCTATCTTATATAGTTATATCAAATCAATATTTCAGTGATTCTTAGTGACTGTCATCATGCCTATTTGGAAGAATATTCTAACACAGCAATCGATTATTAATTTTCAAATGAGATACTAGCAATAGGGTACAAGCATAAATTTTGCTATTGGTGGGAATTGACGCTTCATCAGGTCTTCCAACACCTTGCATGCCTATTTTTTCAAAAAAATATAAACTCTACTTTTAAAACAACTTTAAAAATTATAAAATTTGAGTCCGCCAAAACGCGCTTTACGTCATAAAGATGGCTGCCCCATCCGTTGACGTCACTCGATTTGTTTACGTTCTTATTCGTGTACTACGCTCTGAGATTTGTGACCTAGTTTGTTTCTGAAAACTTTAAAAATGGATGAAGCCGAAAAAAAAAACTTGGTATTCCAAGTATTGCATTGTTCCAGAGTGTAAATCAGCGTCTATTAAAACTCCAGACAACATATTTTCTTCCAAAAGTCTTAAAATATCCTCGGAACTAATATTCATGTCCAACTTTCCACTTTACGTTGACTCTTAGAAATAAAAAAAGGTAGAACGTGTCGCGGGACACACGGTAGGAACTTTAGTTCCTTTTATGCAAAAATTATGTAATACATCTGACGTTATAGATAAACGATTTGCATATTCTTTGGTGGTTGAGAAGTAAGCATACCAGACTCTCACGCAGTAGACCCGGGTTAAATTCCCTCTGAGGAAGATTTTTTTTATTGTTAATTTTATTTTTAAATAATTCATGAGGGAGTCCGACTGGCAACATCTACTAATAACAGCATCGTATATTTAAAAAATGAAACCGTAGCATTATACAAATTGGACATTCAAGAACTGTACGTTTACCACAAAATTAGTGGAAACATAAAATTGAATTGTAAAATTTTTAATTTGAAGTTAGGTATATTACAGTTTATAGAAATTTTTATTTTCTAGATTTTTTCTTAAGTGGGTCGTAGAAAAAATATGCTGTTCGACTCGTGTGGATTGTCCATATCGCACTTGAACGATTGAGCACTCCACCTACGGCGTCGTGCTCAAAATTCGTCCTCGTGCGATATGGCCATCATATCCACACTAGTTGCACAAACTACAATTTCTTTCAAAATATGCCCTTTTACATTTAAAAACAACCTGCCAAATGACAAATCAATTTATCCATCCATTTTAAAGTTATAGAATTAAAACATTCAAGCTTTCAAAATTTCAACATCCTGTATTTCGAAAAAGTAGCTAGACCACTTAATCGCGCAAAACAAATTATGGAAATAATAGTAAAAATGTATCCGAACAAATCCAAGTAGATCACTAGCACTGCGAATACCAGCTTTGCATAGAATTTCAATATAGCATCGGTGGTTCAGTGGTTAGAATGCTTGCATTGTACGCGGGCGGCCCGGGTTCAAATCCGGGTAGGAGCATATTTATTATTATGAATCGCTGCTTCGTAAACGAGAGAGACTAAGGAGGCACAAGTACTCAAAAGCAAGGCACATAACGAAAAAATGTAACATAACGTTTCGTAACGTAACGCGTAACGGTCAGATCTTTTGCGTCGCGACCCCTGGTCGCTCAAACATAACCTGGCATAAAGAACTAAAGTTCCAAAAAGCACACACAAACACGTAATGGTCTCAAACAAACATATAAATGATATTTTTACGTCGATGAAGAAATGAATAGTTAATTAAAATACAATATAAACACAAAACTACACAGAACCTAATGCAATATCGGCCATATTGACAAAAGTAAACAAATTGTATGACATCACACGTATCATCGGTAGCGTTCGGAAATCCTCGGGTGGTGGTCGGAAAGTACATTGGAATTTGAATTTTATTTTAAAATTTGGAAGTAATTTCCAATGGAAACTGGTTTATTCCCTATTATTAGTTATTTTTGATATCAACTTTACTATTACAAATTAATATCTAAGCAAAATATGAAATATGTGTGTACTCTATTGTGATAACTTATACAACTTACTTGCTCTTGTCCATCTTGAATACTTTTTCATAGTCTCGTACTGCATCTTCATGTTCTCCAAGATCCGCGTAACATTTCGCCCTACGTAGTAATGCCTTAAGGTAAGATTCGTCTAAATTAAGAGCTGCTGTGCAATCATCGATTGCTTCGCGAGTTTTTGTAAGTCTTGATAACACAGTTGCTCGATTGAAATAAAGTTTCGCATTCGTCTTTTTATTTAGTGGATCTATTTTTAAGGCTTCCGTGTATAAATTATAAGCATCCTGAAAAAATTATCAATAGTTTAAACAATATATTCCGAGAATGTAACTAATTTTAAAGAATTTTTTCTCTGATTGTGACACAATCAACTTACTTGGAATTTACAAGATTTGTATGCCTCGTTACCGTCTTCTTTGGTCTTTTTCAATAATTTGGCTTTTTTATAAACATTCATAGCTTTCTTGTGATCGGGGGCCAATCTTAGTACTTGCTGAAAGTGCTGGAATGCACTCTCTAAATTATCTTCGTAAAACAGACAAATACCTCTAACATATATCGCATCGGCATTGCCTTTATCTATATGTAATATGCTGAAAAGAAAAATGGTTGTTTTATTAGGTAATATTAATGTGACAAATGGGATATTGAAAAAAAAATTTTTAAAGGACCCCGCACCATTTTATAGGTAATCCTGGCTCTCGTACGATTTTCGATTTTTTTTGATATGTTGTCTTAATGATAATTAAGAGATCGTGATGGGTTAAAACTGTGTTGGCCCTCCGGTTTGGCGGTGGTGGCGTCTTGTAGTTGCGTCCTGAGCATAACATTTCGCCTCCCAGCACTGTAAATCTCGCAATAATAGCAAATGTGTTGTATGTCGGGGGCTCATGAGGAGGTCTGCCACACTTCTGTGCCATCAGAATCACAATTTCTCCAGAGGGTGCCTCCGCAATGGTCAATTTGTTAGGCCGGTGTTTTAACGGAAGCAATGAAACCGAACAAAATCATCAACAATCATGTTATCTAGGTTAGTTGGATCCGTCTAACTCCCAAAGTCCTCACGAGTGTGCCCCAAAAGACTTTTTAACATTTTCTTGATCCCACGCACCCACCTCTAGTAGTAGATACTTCATGAAACATCCGGTAGTTCGGATAGATATATTTGTCAAAAGAGCCATCACCCGTGACAGACGTCAATCGGAAATTGTCAGACATTTTCTTGTTGTCTTTTATGTCCTGACGCTGCGTATTTTTATTATTTTTTCCTTTGACATAAGCGGAACGACCTACTTGCATCTTTAGTTGTGTATATCCCACGTAGATCCACTTTCCATTGTCTGATCTTCAATTGCCTAATACGTATGGGTATTGTGGAGTCTATAGTATTCGTTTCGACAATCACAAGCAGACAGTTGTTAATTGAAATAAAAAGCCACTGAATCATTTTTATTTATTAAACTATCAGCTCTCTCCTCCGTATACGAATGTCCACAACCATATTCTCATCAAGAACCAGAACAGCCATTCCCTGTTGAGTTCACCTATTGAGGTGTCTTTTTTGGCAGTCGGAGCCACTTGGCTGTCCGAGAAAATTTTTTAGTTCTGTATGCGACTAACTTCTACTTTTACTAGTGACGTAAAAATCTAAAAGGCGGATTTTAAGAAATTTTTCAAATGGGGATAAAAAAAACTATTAAATTTGATAAAATAGGGTGCGACGTAATTTGTTCCCTTATAATTAACGATCTGCTAATCTTTTAGTTGAGCGCCCTATTGATCAATAATACCTGTTAGCTATTTCCTGAGCCTCTTGAAATCGACCAAGGAAAGTGAGACTTTCAGCTTTGATAAGTTTATAACGATTGCAAGTGGGTGCTTCATCCAGACAACGATCCATGCAGAAAGTCACCTTTCGATAATCTTGTTTTTCATATGCCTTGTTGCTTTCAGATTCATACTGTTTCAATTTCTCATAGGATTTTATTTCATTGGCGATAGCTATAAGAAAAAACAAAATAGATTTATGACTCGAAACAAAAATTATGTTTTCAAATTATACATAATGTTGTGAAATAATATACACCCCACAAAAATTATCGCATCACTCATTATTTTTGAAATATTTTAGATGTGTTGCCTGTTTTTCGAATTTTATTATTATTACGAATTAAAACACCAATAGATACGCCTTTTGCAACGTTTATTTTATATCAGGTTAATCTACAGAGGACAAAAAGTTTGATTTATCAAAACTTAGAAAACATCTATACGAACGGTGCTTAAACTAAAACCAGCCAATGAATTTTTAATAGCGTGTGTTGCCGCCCCTAGCTCTAATTACAGCTTCCATTCGTCTTGGAAGGCTTCTAAACAGGTTCTGGACGTATCCTTGTGGCATGTTTTCCCAGAAGTTGAAAAGAACATTTTGAAGAAGCACCCTGATGAATACAGACAAAATCTTGATTCATCCGGGAATAAAATATTGGACCAATCTTGAATATTCCAATTTGCGTGTTTTCGAGCAAATTCCAATCTTGATACTCGATATTCTCTGGTAAGACGTGGACCTGTAGCTGGCACTCTGGCTCGTATACCTGCTTCTCTCAGCCTATTTCGAACTGTTTGTAGGCTTATTCGGACATTACGAGCAGCCAACAGATTTGTTTGCAGCCTTCGAGCGGTGGTATGCCTAATTCTTAACGCCGTTAACCTCAAATAACGATCATCTACTACCGGCCTTGTCCGGGTCTTCTGGTTAGCATCCCTGTTTCTTGGTAGCGAATAACAACTCTGGATATGGTGCTTTGTTGAACTTCAATTACCCCGGCGACGTATCTTTGACTGCTGCCATCTTGTATGAGCGCGATGATTCTAGCCGCTTCTTCATTCGTCACATGTCTTGTTAAACGTTGAGGCACATCCATTAACAAAATAATTTTAAATTTTCACTATACAATAACACACTTTGCTTAGAAAGTTCTCGATATCAATGCATTCTCCAAGACAGAAATGATTTACTCGAGCATTTTTGCTTCCAAAAAAATTTGTAAGGAATTGTGATAATTTTTTGCCCATGATAATATATCTATTAAATTGATACATATACAGATTGTCCCAAAAAACTAAAATTAAGTATTAAAAATATCCTAAAATACCAGTGATGCGATAATTTTTGTGGGGTGTTTATTAGCAGTAGAATCCTGGTACCGGTAGTTTTGAGAACGTCACTCAGATGACGCACTAGGTACCACTTAGTTTCCTTACTTTATCAAATCGCTCATTTAATGCAACAACGTCATATCTCAAAAATTAGCATTTTTTAGTTGCTGCCATATTTAAAACCACATAAAACGATCTTTCATCTTGTATAACGTCACATCTAAGATTTCCATACGTGCCGCCAGATGTAGCACAAGTGTCGGTAGCAAAGGTTTCGATTTACCTTTAGGCTAATTTCAATATCGTCATATCTTAGTTGCCGTCTAACTATTGCGGAGTGACTATCCCCAAGTTTTTTCAATACCGTATTATTTCGCGCTGTGACTATTTTTAAGCAAAGGTAAGAAACATTTATATTAATTTTTATTCTGCAATAATGTATTATCTTACATTGTGACGCTATGCATGAAAAGTAGGTGATATATTCAAACGTGTTATTCCCCGATATGTCGTTATTCCAGAAAAATATTTTATTTTATAGTGTATTATATTGCAATAACACTATATTGCAAATAACAATTAGTCATTCTAGGCATTTCTTTTTTGAGGTATGCTACATTAGGTCGTTGTAACAGAAAAAAAAAGGAAAATTTTAGTTTACGTATAAGCATTATTTAAACGTATGTCTATATTGATGTTACACTTTACTCATAATATTATAAGTATTAGACTTTGAATGCAGTTTTAATTAAATGCTTTAATAAAAACAATCACTTTTGATTAAAAAATAATAAATAGATGCTCATTTGCTTCATTTTTAATAAATATCTACCTTGTGCAATAAAATATAATAATGAAATATTTTAAGGTATTTACATAATCATGCAATCGGAAAGTCGAGGAAAGAAAATATTGCAAATGGCTAAGATGACCGAAGAATTTAACATCCAACAAGCCACACAAACAAGTACATCCGCTGATCCTGATTTAGGAAACATATTGAACCCTGGATTAGAATTACCGTCTAATGAATGTCCTGTTGAAGTGTGTGGTATGTTGTTATTCTTATTTAAAATTCTATTTACAACATACAACGTTTCTTAAATAGCTTTTATTCTTTTTTAGAACAAGAAGATTGCAGCGCTACTGATTCCAGTTCTTCTTCGTCTGGTTCGTCTAGTTCTGGATCCACGACAAGTTCATCTTCGGAAGACAATGAAGACCCTTTTGATGCTACGTATGTTCCTGATGAACAAAACCATACCGACAGTGATGGTGGAACTAACATAAATGAAAATAATCAGAATAATGGTAATATCCTTGCTAACGAAACAAATAATCCTGGAACAACAATATCAAATCCTGACAGTCCCATTAAGAAAGGAAGAAAAAGGAGGAGAAATGAAAGTGCCTGGAATAGAAGTCTGAATAAAAAAATGAGAAACAACGGAAAGGAATATCAAATGAATAATACTGAGAAAAAAATCCGCAATGCCAGAAATATGAAGCCTCCATGCACGGAAAAATGCAAGCTGAAATGTTTTTCAAAGTTCAATGATGATGAACGCATGCAAGTATTTCAATCTTATTGGGATCTGGGCAATTTGGAAAAGCAGCGACAATTTATTGCTAATAACATGGAACCTATTCAGCCAAAATACCAGTATGTGCGTGTTGGCGGCACAAGGAAAAAAAGAGACAACAATAATGCCTTTTATTTTCGCCTTAAAGATACAAAAATACGTGTTTGTAAAGCATTCTTTAGAAACACACTGGATATTAATGACCGTGTCATACGTACCGTACAGGAAAAGCGAAATAAACTGGCAAACGTGTTATTGGAAGAAGATAATAGAGGAAAGCACGGTAAGCAAAAAACATTAGATGCGTCTTTAAAAAATAGTGTTCGAACATTTATCGAAAAAATACCGAAAATCGAAAGTCATTATACTCGTGCAAATACTTCCAAATTATTTATTGATGGAAGTAAGTCTATCGCAGACCTGCATAAGGACTACATAAACGACAGTAAAGAAAAAAATATACCATTTGTGAGTTACATCATGTTCTACAGAATATTTACTGAGGAATTTAATATTTCATTTTTCACGCCCAAAAAGGATCAATGCGAGACCTGCGTCTCGTATGATAATGCAGAAGAAGACGAAAAACAAAAATTTAAAGAGAAATATGATAGACATGTCGCTGAAAAAATACTGGCAAGAGCTGAGAAAAAAATGGATAAAGAAGAAACTGATGCTTTGGTAGCGGTGTATGATCTGCAAGCCGTTATGCAAATTCCAAAAGGCGAAGTTTCCGTCTTTTACTACAAGTCTAAATTGAATGTATTGAACTTCACTATATACAATTTAAAAAATAATGAATGTGAGTGTTTTGTATGGGATGAATCTAACGGGCATAGGGGTATTAATGAAATAGGAACGTGTGTTTTAAAATATTTAACTGCTCAAGCATCAGGAGGAGACCAAAATGTGATTTTTTATTCTGATAACTGCCCTGGCCAGCAGAAAAACAAGTTTATGGTAGCACTATACTTTTATGCTCTAAGGCATCTCAATTTAAAAAGTATAACACATAAATATTTAATTAAGGGACACACGCAAAATGAGGGTGACTCGGCCCACTCCCTTATTGAAAGACAAGTGAAAAGACAATTGAAAGGTGGTCCTATGTATACTCCAGAATCTTTTGTCTCCTGCATTCGTGCTGCTAGAAAAACAGGAAAGCCATTTAAGGTAACAGAACTATGCTTTGAAGATTTTTATGACATAAAAGCCTTAGCAACAGAAATAGGACCAATGAATATGTCAAATGTGAAAATGGCAGAAATTAAAGTTCTTCGTTTGGAACGGGAATTGCCAACATCTCTTCTAATTAAGACGTCATATGAGGCGAACTTTAACGAAGTAACTGTGCTTCGCAATAAAAAAAATAATATAGACACTGTTACCTTAACGAGAGCATTCCACTCAAAGCCAAAAATTGCCGAGAACAAGAAAAAAGATCTTCTTGAGCTGGTGCAAAAAAATCATATACCCAAGGTTTATAACTCATTCTATCAGAGTTTATAATTTTTTCTAGCCCAATTTTGTGGACGAGCCCCACGGGAAAAAAAAAACAATTTTGTTATGGAAGTTTTGTAAGTCAATACGTTTGTGTTCAGATTAAGAAATAAATATTCAGTTTACGTTAATTATTGTATTATTTAGTGCCATTATTCATACAATATAACCATAATAACTACATAATTAGTTTGAAAAAAAGTAAGGCGAATGAACGTTTTGTTTAAAACAAGAACGTCACATTTGACTTAAGACTTAAAAAAAATCATTTTTATCAGTAATAGTGACATATCTCATAAAAAAGTACATAAAAGGATTTCAAATTAATATTTTATTGTAAACTATTTAGCATATTCACTAATGATCACAAATTTATTAAAATTCCTCAATCAAAATCTGGTATTCAAAGATTTGAAATCTCATTCCATTTTTTTGCTCTCCTGTAAAAAGCAACTTTTCTAGTTATGACGTTATTGCATTAAATGAGCGAAATCTATTCATAAATATAATTAACAAAAAACGGTACTTATTTACTCAGATATTTACTGTTTTCATATTTCAGAACAATCTGACAATGCTGCAAATGTCACAATGATTATTTGGCTTTTGCTATAGAAAAATGATGCAGCCGGGTTAAGTGTTCAATCAGAACAATGCCATGTTTTAAGTATAACATACCTTTGTAATAAACACAATGAACAAGCAACAGTTTTTACGATTGTATTACCCTCTTTTATTATTGAATGCTATTTTGTATAAATCGATCAACTGATTTGAAAAACTTACTTTGTCCATCAACTTGCATATCTTGAGCTTTCTTGATTGCGAATTCTGCTGTTTTTAGATCGCCCATTGCTATACCGCATTTTGCCATTCGTATATAACCCTTGGTAAATTTGGGATCTAATTGAACACTCTTTCTGACATCTTGTAAGGCATCAGCATATCTAGGAATAAATAATATATATATACAATTAGGCAAGATAATCCAATTAATGTAATAGTAAGTAAAATTTTACATATCGAAAAATAATTAGAAAGGATCGACTTAAAACTCTTTGCCAATTGTTAAGAAAGTTGTTGATTGCTCGGAAATACAAGTTTGGTTGTGTGTGTGGGAGGCTGTCAGGGAAAAAGAGTAATAATATACTGAATTTATAATTGTTTCTTTTTCAACAAATTTTCGCTTATGGACTCTGTGTTAAACTCCATGTAACCAAAGGATATTCTTCGTTCTATATACAAATACACAACAAAAAAGTACAAACCGGTTAAGCATCATATAGCAGGCGGCTCTGTTTCCATAATAAGAAGCTGTATCTGGACAAAGTTTAATGGCTTCGCTGTAGAGAGGCAGTGCAGATTTATATAGTTTGATTTTATATAATTGGTTTCCATTTTCTTTCTTAAGTTCAGCAAGTCTGAAAAAATGAATATAATATGTAAATAAAATTAGTTAAACTGGCTGAATTTATGGATGTATAATATGTATTGTTTATTAAATAAGTCACATCTTCCTGGAGATTAAAGTCTACAGTATATAATATCCCCTTCCCCCATTTTAAAAAACTTTGTGAAATAAAAATCCAAGATTCCCGGGGCCCGCCCCTTTTCATGTTTTTTTCTCAGCAATTTTTCAATTAATAAAAACCATTGTTTATTTGTTAACTTCATTATTTACGATTACTCTCGATACTGAGCAGTTTCGAGTTGGATTAAAAAAATTTCAACATGTATGACTAATTATTTATTTTTTGTAATGCATAACCCAGAAAACATTTTATTTCAAAACTTCCTGTAACGGTAGATCTTGGCTAAACCATAAAAATAAAGATGGTAACATATTTCGTTAAACTGATCTGCGTCATTAACCTTGAGACAATCTTATTATTTGCAACGCATCCCACAATTAAATACTGTCTTATAAAGTTGTTTTCTTTAACTATTTATATTAGATATCAACAAGTAATCATGAGAAATGTGTTACTTGGTACTTAATTAACTCAATTAAATGTAGATACCGATACTTGAAAATTTTACATGACAATATTTCAGGTGAACCCTTGGGTAAACCTGTAAATATTTTGAAAAATAGTTTATTTCGAACCAGCACGTTTATGCGTTACCAGCAATTTTCATTGATATTGTTGTTGTATTTAGTTGTCAAATATCAAAATCTCAAGGTAGATTGTCTGATAAGTTCGAGTTCGTTTTCGAGGTCACATATTATTTTCTGTAAGTTCCTTGTGGCATTACTTATTCTTTTTTCTCTTTTTTTTTGGGAATCAAACCACAATATGATTTTTATTTTTTATTTCGACGTTTCGGTAGCGTTCCAGCTACCGTTGTCAAGATTAACTAGAAATGAAATAATTTTTGGTCCCTATCTGACAACAAAAAAATTTGATTCCAAAAAAAAAGAGAAAAAAGAATCACATATTATTGTTCCCTCAAATCTCAAATTTACCTCGAACTAATATTACTATATCATCTGGATGTCCTATTTAGGCATTTGATCAAAATCTGACAACATTGGAATTATTTAAATTGTACTATTAGAACCAATAAAGAATTTTCAAGCTACACAATTTTTAATTTGTTCAAAAGTATCAAACACTGTTATTTTTCAAAACTGATCTTCAACATACAGAAAAACTAACGAAAAATGGTTTCTTTTTCATCAAAAATGTATTTGGAGATAAAAAGATGTTATAAAAAATAGCATTTGAAAAATTAATATTGTTTCCTTTCTTTTGACAAATTTTATTACAAAGTTTATAATGTGGTTCTGATATTGAAATATTTGCACCCATTTCAAATTTATTTGCTATAAATATGGTTAAATCAACTGATAAATGACAATGAAGTGACGAAATTTGTTTACAAATGAATGGAAACATGTCTAGATAATTTCTTGTATTGTTACCTAAAAGAAATGCTTTTCATACAATTCCTTTTTTTATTCTCATAGGTAATTTCATTTTCCAAAAATAAATTCTGACGAATCAAGTCATTTAAATACCATGAATTACGAAAAACAGATTATATAATAATATTTCAGTGCACAATATCAAGATTTTATTGGAAGAAGATCGTGAAAAAATAATATCTTAAATGCGTCATGCATGACAAATATTTTGCTTGAAATACGATCATAGTTTACTTGCATGACAAATACAAGTATTTTGGTTAAGATTAGAGCGAGTATTCCCCCCTCGAGCTCTAATTACTGTTTACATTATTCTCGGCAAGCTGCTAAGTGGAGTTCCACTCATTGTTGCAGCAATCCTAAGTGTTCTATTGTACTTGGAACAAAATGTCTCCGCTGTACCTATGTGGCGTTCAAGATAATCCCACATGTGTTCTATTTGATTCAAGTCAGTGCTATATGGTGGCCAGTCTAATCTTTAAACTTATACCGCATCAAGGTAATCAGTCACTAGTCATTCGTCCAACCACTTCCACGAGTTCGTTGCGTCCCACCCTCCCCAGAGCATTACACCGCCACCTCCAAAACTAAAGATCTTTAAAGATTGCAGTTAGCGTACCGTTCCCCAACTTTTCTGTAGACGTGGTACTTTTTTAAAATAATCGATACTGTTTATTGACATCTTACGAGACGTCGTGCAATATCTTTTTAAAATCCTTCGTTATATGGTTACAATTTGGACCGTTTCAACTTCATTGCAAAAGTAATTATCCTTACACCTGCTCTTCGCGCACACAAAGGACTTCTACGAAGTTTCAGCGCTATAACTTGACAAACGACGAAGATATGAATTTTTTTTAAATGATAATTTTCCTGATTTTCAAAATTTTTTTCGCTGAAAAATGCGTTGTATTTGTATTTTTATTTTATACAATTCATCTCTTGACACCATTATGAATTACCGTTACAAATTCAGTCAAAACATAATGATAGACATCAAACAGTTAACAAAAAAAAAGATGAATCAACAAGTAATTGTTTGGTACTGTATCTACTAGATGAATTCTTGTACACATCATTAATAATATAATATACCATTCAATATTATGACTAACAAAGATAAAACCTATTCAATATTAAACGAATATGTTGGCGCGGAACCCACTCTCCTTCACTAAATATTCAAGTAGATGGTAATGAGCATTAAAGAACGGTATTTTTAAAAGATTTTCAATGTCAATATGTCCTATATTTTAAAATGTTAGATCAACTAATATTTATATAGATTGTAATATTTTATTCAACTTTATAGATAACAATATTGGTTACAGTCTGTTCATACTTATAACGAAGTAACCAGATTATTCAAGAGTAGATAAACAAGAGTTGAAATAATATTTATGGTATTTTAAAAGTACCTAGGTATCTCTTAAAACTGAAACTAACACTGTTTCTAATTAATTTATCTATTTAATAGAAGAACTTATCAAAATTATCAGATACTTATTGATAATTATTTCAATATTGACATACTATAGTTTGTTCAACCATCCTTTGCCGTTATGTCATAATCGGTGAGGTATTCTGCTTTTTTACGTATGTCTTATATTTGTTGAATGTTATTTTACACTTAACCTCAAAATTATAATCAATGGCATATGTTAAGAATTGTTTTCAAAATATGACAACTGAATTGTCAAAAGTAACAGATAAAATTTATGTCGACCTTAGATAAGAAATACGTTAATGACGTCATAATTCCGTCTCATCCATTTCATGAATGAGAGAGCAAGCTGGACAATGTATGACGTAACGGCAAAGGATGGCTGAACAAACTATAACAAGATAACATTTAATGTGATGGCTACTTTATGTTCAATACCTATTTTGGTTAGATCTATCTTGTGATTTACTTGGGAAAGCAAGGAAAACTATATCTGCTGATCTTTACAATTGTTACTTAAGAAGACAGTTTAATAGTGGAGAGCTCCCTAGATTTATCTGTTTGTGGACTACTTCATATCGTGGATCGTCTAATTTCTAATTCTTCAAGGAAATCTAATTCTAGTTTCTTGTCACATACATATGTGTATCATATACATATTTGTAAATGTAATACTTCTAGTTTTGTGTTGAGTGTTAATGAATGTTTTGGGTCAAGTAGATGTTTTGTGTAATGGGATTTATCAGGTTGTTATAATCTGAATGCTGTTCATAGAGTCAAATTTCAAAATTTCAACTGGTTTGACCAATATAGACAGCATTACTTTCAAAATTCATATTTATACTCTAGCTACTGAATATAAATATATTATTATGACAATAGATTAATAAAAAAGATAATGAAAAACCATGAATCAATAACAAAAATTCCCTGCACTTATTTCCAACTTTTCATAAACAGTAGTAAGAAATCGGAGATTCCAATTGAATTAGCTTCAATTAAGTTGGAATTAATTATTTAAAAAAGTAGGTATCTAGTACCAGTACCAGTACCAGTCAACATCATAACAATACTGGAAAAACACATGGTTTGAAGACGACTTTTGACTCTTACAATTTATGATACCAGAGCAGTTATGAGACAATGTCCAATTACCTACCATATAGAAGGAAATGCGTTGCTTTTGTAAAACATATCTTAAATTAAACCTACACTGCGCTTGAACATTTTCAGCTGTCACAATAAGGAACAAAACGTGATAGTAGGTACATGACCTTTGTTTAAAAATAAATAGCAACTCTTAACTGTTATCCAAAAATGTAGAACAGGAATATATTTTCAAGTTTTTGTCAATAATAATAATATATCTATTTACTTTGAATTTGCAAACCTATTCAATATGTGGGTCATTTGGGAATCAAACAATTTCAAAACAAAGCTATTGAATTATTCTAGAACAGGAACTATGAAACGTACTTTATAATGAGTTAATTTGAACTCAATTTGGAATAACACGGGAGAGTAATGATAAATTATTAAGTATGGATTTAATAAAATCAATTTGTACTCACTCTTCTGGACTTTTAGTGATGATATCTTCACATTCATCTGCTGAATCCATAATCACCTCGTCTACTACTACGTCCGCCATCTCGAAAACTTGTGGTCGATTGTCAGTGTGTCAGGCTGATTATATTTCTTGGTGTGTCAGTCCAGAAAAATTTCTCTATGGTCCAGTCAGTTTCTCTGGTTTGTCACGATCACTAAATTCATTCGATTGTTGTTCTTCGCGAACGACAATCAGCAAAGGTCGATTCTTGACGTTAAGCGGGAAATTTAATATACAAAAATTTTATTTCAATTTCTGTTACGGTGACAGTTTAATGAGTAAAACAGATTATTTTAGCAGCCTCTTGGCAAATGAAACTAAACATCAAACTAATATTCAAAGTTACTTTGTTAATCAAAACGACAATTCTAACAATTTGCAGACCGAGGAAAGCAATTATTATGCCTTTCAAGAACCAACTTTTGATATTCCCGAACCGAAAGTCTCCATATGGGATTTTTTAAGTAAAAATGAATTGAAAGATTATTTGAAGTTACATTGTACGCATGAAATAAAAAAATATTTAAGTAAGTTTTTAATTATCATATTTTATCTTCGATGCGGTAGCCGCCGACGTAATTCCTTCGATGGCACGATGATACCAATCTAGCAACGATCATATCTATGTTCTCTTAATAAGAAAATTTCATATATAATCATACTATTTTTAGATGCTATGAAAATGAATAAATATTTCCCAAAGGGCACAGCAAGAATGCTATTCATTGAATTAATGTGTTCTGTCACTAAATTTTGCAAAAGTAATAATTACAATGTAAAGAAGAGTGGAGCGCTCCTATCCCAATTCTTTTTAACACATGCGTTAACTACCAGTTCCTTTGACAAATCAACAGAGAAGATTTTCACATATTTCAAGGAACTTGCTCTGGCCCATGCTCTTCCAGATGTAAGTATCTTTGAGTATAGTAGCAGCAAGAGATATAAGTAGTGATTTAAAGCGGTGCCGCCAACATCTTCCGTCTGTAATTAACACGTGAGAAGGAGAACTTAGGTGTCTATTATAAAACATAAAGTATTAACAAAACTAAGAAGTGTAATGCAAAAACCCACTTACACTATAGGGAGGAAGCGACGAAATAAAAAAATTACCACTAGGTGACAACTAAAACTATATTTTTTCAGTTTCCTCCAAAAAGTGAGAAGATATTCTCCCTAGATGAAACTAAAAAAAATATGCAATATTTTTGTCAACTGTACTTGCGAAATTTGCCATTGATTAGGTTCGTAACTCTTCCTAATTTTGCATTTTTATTTTATTATGAAGTGGAGACGCCTGAGAGTAAAAAGAAAAAAGAGAAGAAAAGCCAAGGGGCGGGTAAAAAAGAAAAAAAAGGAAGTAAAAAGGGTAGTAAAGCTGGAAGTAAAAAAAGTAAGAAATAGCTAAATAGGGAAACTGGATAATTTAAATATTTTTAATTTGGTTATTGTATTTTTATATTTAATAAAGACTTTTTTGAAAGTAAAAAACATCTTAATTTTGGTGAATAATCCATCATCACAGAGTCTGGTTAAAACTACACATGACATGGTGGTTTTGTATACTCCTTGGTTAGAACCCCAGCAGCATAATATCCACAATTACAAGATTTATTCTTATTCATATAATTTTCTTTAATAATAAATAACAAACAATTAACATATTTTACTGTCTATCCTCAGTTTCAAGCTGCTTAATTCTTTGTTCTAAATTGGAAACTAAGGTAGTCTGGTGTGAATTTAAATCACCAACCAGTTGACTACCCACTCTGTTCATAGTTTGTACAAGTTCTGCCTGAGCTGCTTGAAGATTGGGAATTTTGCTGTATTTAACAAGATCCTCTTTATTAATCAAAGTGTTTTCTAGAATTCCAGCTAAAAAAGGTAGTTCTATATACAAAACAATTCTAAATGCTTAATAGGTCTGTTACAACCACAATTAGAAACTGTCAAAAATGACAGGAAATCAGTTATTTTTTGTGTTATGACCAGTTATTCTCTGATTGTTTCTGATTGCGATAGGAACAGACCTTATCATAGTAGGGTATCCGCCAAAATAAACAGAGAGTGCCGTGGAGTTGTTTAGGTATGTAATATGGATTTGTCATATTTGATTTAATTGTCAATAGTTGATATATTAATAGTACGCTGCAGTTAAATTTGATTTAAAAATGGTTCTAACAACGGAAGAAAAAGTTTTTTTGGTAGAGCATTATTTTTGTTCACACAGAAAAGGTCGTAATGATGGTCCAAGCTTAGAACAGGTGTCAATAAAATATCAACAAAAATTTAATATCCTTCTCATTCACCTGATCTGACGACACCTGACGCATACATTTGGGGCATAATGAAGGACAAAATATTTCACTCGGAAAATCCGCAGGCGAATATTGCCGAACTACGGGAAAGAATACAAAATATTTTTCGACAGTTACATCAACCACTTTTTATAAATATGTTTATTGACTTACAAAATCGATATGAAGCTTGTTTGCGTCGAAATGATGAACATTTTGAACACTTACATTAGAGAAATTAAAAATTAATTTTTATTTTTATTTTCGGTACTGTTTATTTTGGCGGATACTGTACCTATTTCCAGATATATAACAGTTATGTTACTACTCACCAAAATAGATATTAAAAGAAACCACTAATACAAAAAAATTAATAATAAAGCATTGTAAATTAGTTTTAGATGAACAAATAATATTATAGTGATATTCAACTCCTTACCTAACATGATAAGTTGAGGACATTTTTTAGATATTTTCAAAACTTTATTAACTTCTGGCTCAGGACAAAATAGTATCATGTTGTTTGAAGTGGTATAGAAATTTAAAATTGTGTCATATCGAGTTCCTAAAATAGCAGCAGATAATAACTTCTTTTCATATTTTTTCAATTCCATTCCTTGTTTTTTGAATAATGCATAATACTTAAAATTCTCATCAGCTTTCATTGAGTTGAAATGGTAAAATACTATTAACTTCGAATTTATAAAACTGTTATACAGTTCTTTAGCATATATATCTTGGAGTGGGTTGAATTCATCTTTCTTGTTCAATTTTTCATTGAATTTACACAACTCAACTAGAGGTTTGTCTTTATTTGGGTTGATAAACCATGGTTGGGCTAGTGCTAAGTATTTTGCTTTCTCAAAATGAGGTGGTTTAGGCCTTTGAATATTTACTTTCCCTCTAAAACGCTTACACTGAATAAAGGGAGTTATTGTTTGAAGAAATGCTAAAATTAAGTAGATCATTAAATTACAAGTGCTGCTGAAATGTACATAAGTAGTAAGTTTTATGAACAATATTGCATGTCAAACCTTTTCTAGGTAATAGCGCCATTATTAATAACAAATTTTATTCATTTAGTAGCCAGAAGATTCTTTGATACTTTCTACTACCACAATTATGGGATTTTTCAAAAATTATAAAGTTAGGTTAAGTGTCACTCTGTGGTCACAGAAATAAATGAATGTCTTCATGTGATCGAGGTGATTCAATCACAGAACTCTGATCGTATGTGAGTGAAGCTAGAATCAAAATCTCATGTTTTATTTCGATATTTGGTGGATGTTTCTATGGTTTCATTCATCATTCATTGCTGTGCATTCATTCCATCTGTCAACTTATGAGAGGCAGTTTTTAGGTTGGATTAATAATTTATTTTTGCTGTAATTGCTGTGTAAAAATAAATATCGTGATTAATTCAAATCTTAGGAGCACTTAAGGGTGAGTAGTATATATAACTTCATCATCATTTTAGTGCAAAACTTTCTAATTATTTTGAAATGGCAAAAACCTATAATGGAGTATGGCGTCATGTTTTAATACCGAAATTTGTAATAACTAAAATATTTCCATTTATTTTAAATTTGTAACCCATTAATCATTTCTGAACACTTCAATAACACATGTATGTTATCTTAACAATTCTCCAAATTCGATTGGTAAACTTCATGAATGTGTATTCTTTGATTTAGCATGGGTAAATGATACATCTGTGATAAAAATATTTAGTAAAACTGCAGTTTTGGAAGTACTCTCACGTATTCCCATTTAATTGGTTCAATTTATCTTCTAGGTTTTTGAGTGTTCTCATATTTGATTAGTTATTTTATTTTGCAATTTTACTTTTTGGGTGTTTTGTTCCAATTTTCAGATAGAACTATAGATATGTCTTTAATAATATACACTGGCCTTTGTTTATGAAGTTACTTATATATTATCTAATAGCTTTCATTAGTTATATTCCTTTCACTGGTAGGAGTAATCCTGCACAGCACACAGCACCTACGCTGTACAATATCGTATTGTTTTTAATCTAAAATTTATTTTTCATTCTGGAGAATGAATTTATGATGAAGTAGAAAATTTAAACTGCTGAAATTAAACAAGCCTTGTCATGATCTTAAAAATGCCAAGACTTATTTCCAAATATAATTTTATGGTATCTCAAGAACTATTTTTGTTTTAAAAATCTATTTTGTTCTAGATGAGAAAAAGAACTAGAAGCTCCTGGAAAAAGAAACAGAATGCTTTAAATAATCAGGATGAAACAGAAGGTGATTCTCAGATAACAAAAGAAGATCAAATAAATGCAGAAAAAAATATTCAAAACAATAAAGTAGCAGGTAATTCTGAAAATAATGAAATAAATGATAATGAGGTGACTGAAGTTGTACAAGAAAACAATGAAAAGGAGGATACAGATGAGCAGAATTCACAAGGTAAGTCAACAGGTATAAACACTGATCAAACTTCGAATAATATTGATAAACAACCTGAAATTGAAAATGACAATGTACAGGGGTCAGCCCCATCACCTAAAGCTACTGATGAAAACATAAAAAATGTAAATGATACTGTCACTAATAGTGAAGACAATCAAGAAGTCATACATGAATCGACAGTTGCCTCGGAGTTGCATGTATCAGAAGAGATTAATATTAGCCAACAAGAAAATAATCAATCAGAACAAAGTGAACAGAAGAATGACCAACTAGAGAATCAAGAAGAAAAGGCTTTTGAAAGTGGATATTGTAATGATCAAAATAATTCTGAAAGTAATAAAAATGACAATACAGAACAGAACGAAGAGCGTTCACATACACCAGTGTCCAAACCTCCTGAGGAAGGTGTGCAAGAAAAGAAACATATTACTTTAAAAAGATCTCCTGCACCTCAAAAAGTACGCAGATCTTCGTCGCCATTAGAGGATGGAGAAATAAAAGAACCTCAGGAGAAATTGAAGAAAATTACTTTGAAAAGGCACACATCTGATGATACCAATTCAGATTTCATTAATAAAATTGTTATCAACAGAAGAGCTTCCTGCGGAGACGATAAATCGGAGAAAAAGAGGCGACAAAGTACAGAAGAACGAGCTCATATAGTAATAGGTAAGTCAGTAAAAATTCCTGAATAGGTCTGTTCGTAGAGCAGTTACAAACGGTTGGAAACTGGACGACTCATGCGCAGAGTCTTTTTGACGACGATTTTTTTTCACTGCGCGTGAGTCGTCCAGTTTCCAACCGTTTGTGACTGCTCTACGAACAGACCTAATATTTCAGGAAAATGTTTGATAAATTGTTAGAGTGAATGGTGACCATCAGATGAAATTTGTGCTTCTTGATTCCTCCACAGTTCCCTGATTTCCCTGATCTGATGACTTTACAGACACACATAAAATGAAAACTGAATGAGAGTACAATTTAAATATTACTTTGAAATGCATGTTCAATATAAATGGGGTGATAGTTGCATATCTGAAAAGAGAATGATTGACAGGATACTCACTTCACCAGTATATAATACTTTAAAATTTTTACAGCTCGCCCCACAAAACTAGCAAAACCAGTTAAATTAAATAGAAACATAAGTTCAGAAAATAATGAACCTGTACTCCAGCCACGTACACAAAAAAAATCTTGGGGCAAAACTGATTGGTTGGAAAATATTACAGCCACCAGTTATAAAATAGATGTTGATTCAATTAAAATAGTCTGTCCTGTAGTAGAATTTCTGAATGAGTCGGAAGTAAAACTTGAAAGTATTCCAAAAGAACGGACTAAGTCTGAGAGCGAACTGACCAAGAAAAATGTAGAGGATGAAGAAAAAACCGAGGATGAATCGGAAAAAGAGCAGACAGAAGAGGTAAGATTTAAAAATAAATATTGATTATTTTAGTTTTCAATTCTATTTAGAAATTGGATCAAAAACCCAGTTGACCTTAACTTTACCCTGCCTAGTATAAAATATAACACATATTTGGTAGTTAAGTTACAAATTACAGATATTTTACTCAAAATAAATTACAATATTGGATTCAGATAATGTTTGTTAATTTGATTAATAATATTAATGCTCATCTTCCATATAATCTTGATTATCTTCAATTTTTAACAGGAGGATTCCACCGAAGAACAAAAAATTGAA
>CAJUYH010001734.1:32554-46034 GCA_910591685.1 Galerucella tenella
ATATTAGCCAATATGTGAAGAAATGTCAGAAAGTCAGACTCCAGGTTTTCATAAAACTGGCCATAAAATGAGACGGGTTTTGAAAAACTTGAATTTTATTTCATTTTAGGGGGTTTTAGAACAAGCAAAACTTTTTATCGAGAATAACAGTTTTCACTAAATTAATATTTAAAAATTTTTTCAACTATAGGATACTCCATCCGTGGACACGCTGTATAAATATAATTTGTGTGGTCCATTATATAATAGAAAAGAAATAAGTAATTTCGAAAATTTTAGGGAAGCAGAAACAACCAGAAATGCGTTGCATGGTATCAACTGGCCGATTGGAAATGGAAAACAACTTATTATAGAATATGCAACAGAAGAGGATATGGAGAAGGCAAAAAATCCCGTTCCCATACCAACGCCGGTTATCCCTGAGAAGATTCCAGAAAAAGAGAACAGGGTAAACTTATTTGACATCAATTTTTGTAAATTCTAACTTTGTACAGGGCGAGTAAAAAGTTGAAAATTGTGGTTTGCTTGTTGAAACAGTTTTCCAGTCAAGACTTTCCAATTTACTTATGTACTTTTTATAAATTAATCAAAATTATTGTAATAACACCAAGAAAAATTAAAAATCTGATTGGTAGCACTGTCTGTTCAAAATTTAATTAAACGGTATTTTCATACCACTGGCTATTGACCTCTACAAAAAAATTTATTGTATTTTTTAGGTACCTGAAGTTATAGAGAATAGGCGTAGGGACAAAAATCATGAAGGAGAAATGGGGTCAGAAAGAGAAGAAAGAAGACGGGAGCCATCAGAAAGAGAATGGGAAAAAAGTAGAGATAATCATAGGAAACGTTCAGAGAGTCGTAGCAGAGATAGAGAAAGGGCCAGGAAACATAGTCGGATGTCTTACACTCCAGAAGGTAACTATTACAACAAAACTACTTCCAGAAGGTGACAACTTGACTAACATTAAACAATTACTTATAAGCACTGAAGTAATGATAAAAATTAAAAGGCTCACTTTAAAATTAACATCACAATTTTGAAACTCACGATTATGTAAAATGTAATTATTTTACCTCTTAACTTTTAATTCCAGATGTTAATAGAAAGAAACACAAAAAACAGGAGGATTCAATGCCACCAAAGCTTATGGACGATTTGTTTTTGAAAACTAAAACCACACCAAGCATATATTGGCAACCCCTTTCTCCGCAAGAGGTATGTAAGTGCTAACAATACCATAATATAACACAAACTTGATTTAAGACTGTGCCTTTAACTATACTGACTATTGCTTCATAATCATTGCTTAAATGGGCATTTAACTAAAGAGTCCTTTAGCTTAAATGTTCTCTTAAAACTAGGGTCAGTTTCATAATAATATGGACGCGTCCTCATGATAAAATCCCCATTTAGGCTTGAATATACTGTGTTGGCTGCACTGCTCGTCAGGCTCCTTCCTAATTTGACGGATTTTTGACAGAATTTGTGTTTACTTTTTGGTTATTTGGTGGTTTGATTTGATTACAACACTTTCCGTATTTTCATTGTTTTCATTTATAACGGTAAGTAATGAACATAAATGCGTGATGAAAAAGAACACAAAAAAAGATGAGATTATTAGATTTGGAAATTATGGAAGCGGAAAAGGATGAGTTCTCATTGATTATATTAATTTATATCTCTAATTAGTTAGTAAATATTTCTTTGAATAAATTATTTCAAATTTCACATGTCATCATAATTTTATTAAATGCCTACATACTTGAGTACCTACATATTTTTAAATTAATCTATTAAAATGTTCATTAATTAGCAGCTGCCTAAATTGGCGTCCATTATTTTCCAAATTGTGCGGCTCTTGAGAGTTATCAGCTATGTCTAAATTAATATCGTTAAACCAGTCTTCAGGAATTTTTTCATTTATTTCTATAGCTAAATTATGTAAAACTGCAGAAGCATTAAATATAGTCATAGCTGTATCAGCATTTGAACGGATTTCTTAAGAAAGAATGGGAAACCGTCTTTTCCACACTCCATATTGTCGTTTCACAACATTCCTGGTTCTTATTATAGACACAGATTATAAAGAGAACAGATACGAAAGCTTGGCAGAGAACAGTAAAAACAGAGAGAGATGGGTGAACATATACAATTAAAAAGATTATAATGTATAAAAATCACACCATAAATATATACTTTTTTCACAAACCACATCCTTGGCAACCATGCACAATAACGGTGACGGCTAACCTAACCTAATCAAAACGTGAAAATCACTTGTAATTTGTGCTCAGAATTCATAACGCCATTTTTGTTTGCTTCATTGTTTGAAGGTGTTCAATCGGCGATATTAATTGTGTTATTTGACCAATCGATTGTGCGTTGTGGTAATATTAACTATAAAAATATAGTGGTATAGATTATTATTCTTATAAAATGGATAAACATCACGGCGGAGTGTATTGTTCATATAGAGACTGTCCAAATAAATTTTATTCGGAAAGAAAAATAAAGTTCTTTCGATTTCCAAAGGATGAGAGTATGTAATTTAATATCCCGGCCTATGATAAAAGAAATTTTAAAGTTTTTGATATTAACTTTGGTGCTACAAATTATTATAAAAATGGTGCATAGGTGTATATTGTATTCCCTTTGATAATAAATAAATTAAGAATTAATTGTACTTTAAATTTTGGTTGATTTTTGTAATTATTTGTGTTTCCTAAAAATATATTTATTAATTAATCTCCCAAGAGTAATGACTATTTATAACAAATCATAAGAATGTACATATAGGTATTTAATAAATACATAAATATATATTCGATTATGATTATTGTTTTAATTCATGGCGTAGTTTTAAAGATTTATTGGAAACTTCCAAAAAAACTAGATCCGGCACTAGAAATTGTTAATGTCCCCGAGTCAACAATGCAATTTGGTAAGAAATTCAGAAAATATTTTAAACTGGCAACATCGCGGCCATACCGAGTTAAAGGTCCAAGGTCATTGACGACGGGGCTGAAAATCGTTTGATGCTTTACCGGGATTCGTATCTGTTCTCTTTATAATCTGTGTTATAGATTCGTTGAACAGATTTTCAGCTGGAGTGTTTGTTACTTGCAATTTTGTCATTAAATATTTTTCCCAACCAATAAATATCTGCCATAGGTTCCACGTTCAAATTGTCTTTTCAACGAACTGCTGTTAAAAATTGTTTGGTCGTGAACAGAATCAAGCCACCTTGCCACTATGTTACAACGTGCCGTTTTGGTATTTAATAACATCGTTTTAAAAGAGGAAAAAAATATATACCTCTTCTTTCAAACATTTTTATTCCGTAATTATTCTGTTGAAGAATTAAAATTATGTTTTTCATAATAATAATAATACGGGAATTTCTATTATGAAAAACAATAGAAATTGCCTATTTAAAATTATGAAATACATAATGAAAATTCATGAATTTAAATTATGAAAAACATAATAGAAATTCAATTTCCATTATGTATTGAGGTTGCCTATACTACTCTAATGCAAATACCTGAAATCGGATAGTAAATGCATTACTGCAGAATAGGCAACCTCAATACATAATGTAAATTTAATTTCTATTATGTTTTTCATAATTTTAACTCTTGAATTTCTATTATGTTTTTCATAAATTTGAATCTGTAATTTCTATTATGTTTTTCATAATGGAAATTCTTGTATTATTGTAATGTTTTTCTTATTTATTTGAACTGTTTTTTTACCGTGGGATAAAATTATACGCTCACTATGGCTAATTACTATTGATTTATTAAAGAAACACTTACACATTATAATAAACTTAATTTATATACACACTACTTAATGTCTATTAATTTATCTACACTCGGTATAATAATTGTCCTAATTTATCTTCAACACTATTTATATTCACTTTCTGTTCACTCACTGTATACTGAAACTGTTTACCGATTCACTGTATACTGAACAACTTCTCAATTCACTCGACAACCCGCGTATATATAGTCCCTCGAATCTCTAGATCATTCGCGATAATCCATTGTATGGCCTGGTACATATCCAGAACAGTCTGGATATTAACTGCGAAAGAACCTTTCTAGAAAGGTTGCGTTCATAGTTTGCGACAGGACCGGCTTCGGAATCAGTGAGTTCGTAACATTGCCCCCTCCTTAATAGTAAGTTCCTCCTGGCACTCTTGTGTAGCCGGGACTGGATGTTTAAATCGGCAACTGGATCCATTCCTACACTTTCCGGTCGTATGGAAATAACAGGGTACTGTCTTCATCGGATACTGATTACGTGGGGAATAGCTGCAGATTAAAATGTGGACATCGGTATCTTCGAAGATCACTTCCACCATATTCCTAATGACTCGCCAATCCAACTGGCTGCTCTCTATCTTAGGCATCGCTAGTTTCTTCACGTTGGATTCCAGCACGTGGTCTCGAAGACTTCGTAGCGATTCCCACACATTCCGGTAGGTAGATCGATCTTGAAATTCGTCCTTTGTTACGAGATAGAAGATGTGTCGTGAGTTGTGTTTGAGTTTCAGTGTTGCCAGGGGTCGGAATCTGTTCTGAAAGTTTTTCTGATTGTCCAAACTTCTTTCGAAAGACGAATGCCAAACCTTGTGCATTTTTGTTACTGGCTGAGATGTTGTGTGTCAGTGAATAGTCTTCCGGGAGCGTGAACAAATCTTGTCGCTGCTCTGTAGTAACTCCAAATCTAGCTTTACCGGTACCTCCATATGCGCCCATAAATTCTTCGAAGGCAGGGTCAGGATCTTCCCGGATATGGTTTACTACTACTAAATGTGCAGGCGAGCCTTGTCCTGGACAACTCAAGCCAAGGTTCCGACACTGAGGCCACTGGCGGGCCCATTGTGCCAATCCTGCTACCTAGTCATCCATGAAGCTGAGCCCTTCAATAAAGGCCACAACCTTTTTCAGTGGATGCCTGCTTGTGTCTCCAGGAGCCATGACAGTGACTCCGAAGATTCGCCTGCGTAATACAGCCCAGTGTGGACACTCTAAGAGAACATGAACTGACGTTTCATCAGTCATGCCGCAACCCCTACATAGGGAACTTTCCTCTACTCCTAGATTGTAGAGGTGCTTCCTCATACAGCAGTGCCCTGTTAGGAGTCCTGCTATCTTCCTTAGCCTACTCCTTGGTAGTTCAATGGCTGCCCTGGCGTGTCCATCAGTCCATCCCTTCAGTAGAAGTTTGGATTGTCTAGGACCATGCAGAGCATTCCAATGAGCGAGGTGCTGATTCCTCAGCCACTTCTTCGTCTCCTTGCGTATTCTTTGTTTTGTTAGGCCCAGGGTCGGGCCCGGGCCGCAGCCAGTGCATCCGCCATCTCGTTGCCTTCAAAACCAGAGTGGGCTGGAATCCATTCTAGCCGCACCACGTTCCGCCTCGGATATGGTTTACTCCTTCTTCTTTGTCATGGTCTCCTTCGAATGGCGCTAGTCGATTTTGGTGGACTACTTTCGGTTTTCCATTGGGGATCTTACTTATGCGATAGATGACGTCGTTGATCTTCTTCTTGATTAAGTATGGACCCTCCCAAGATTTTTGTAGTTTTGGAGAAAAGCCTTATCTCCTCGTTGGGTTGTGTAACCATACTATGTCCCCTTCTTTGAAACTGCCTTCTGTAGCCTGCGTGTCGTACCGTTTTTTTCATTCTGTCGCTGGTAACTTAGAGATTCGTTCGAACCAATTCGTGTACATCGTCCATCCTTTTTCTCAACTGGATCACGTAGTCTTCTCCCGCTAGAACTTCTCCAGGACAACAACCAAATTCCAGGTCACAAGGAAGTCTCATTTCGCGTCCAAATAGGATTTTCCCAGGTGTTTCACCTGTGGACTCATTGATGGCAGATCGATACGCCAATGCAAATTTGGAAAGGTACTGGTCCCAATCTTTCTGGTGGCTGGAAACTACTTTGGACAGGTATTTTCCTATGGTCCTGTTAATTCTTTCGACCATTCCGTCTGACTGTGGATGCAACGCCGTTGTCATGGTCTTCTTCATTCCCAGCTTCTCACGAAATTCCTTCCCTGATCGCTGTGAACTTCCAAGGGCACTCCATATCGGCTAATGAATTCTTTTACCAATACATCCGCGAATCGGCTAATGAATTCTTTTACCAATACATCCGCGACCGTTGTGACCTCTTGGTTCGGAATCGCCTAAACTTCTACCCATTTGGTAAAATAATCCATCACAACCAGAATGTATTTACCACCATTTTCTGTCGTTGGAGATGGTCCTGCGATATCTGATGCAATCCTTTCGAATGGGCTTCCAACATTGTATTGTTTCTGGGGAGCCTTTCTCTTGCGATGTGGTCCATTACTCGTAGCACAATTCGTACACTTCTTACACCAGTCCTTCACATCGTCGGAGCTGTTCATCCAATAAAACCTTTCACGGACTCGCTGAAGGGTTTTCTTCACTCCCAGATGACCTCCTGATGGACTGTCGTGTAACTTCCTCAGTACCTCAGCTACTCTCGATCTCGGGATAAGTTCTTGTTTCTTCTGTGAGTCGAGTTAGTGGCTTGGCAATATCTCCAAACTTCCTTATGAACCTTCGATAGTATGTGCAAAGTCCAAGAAAACTCCCGACTTGATGTTTGTCTGTTGGTTGCGGCCATTGCTTAATGGAAGCAATTTTCTCTTGATCTACTGCCACTCCTTCGTTACTCACAATATAACCCAGATAGTTGACTCGGTTTTGGAATAACTGACATTTCTTCGGGTTTAACATAAGCTGAGCAGCTTGAAGTCGTTTGAATACGTCTTGCAAATTCTTCAGGTGGTCCTCGAATGTCTTACCTAATACCACGATGTCGTCTAAATAGACCAGGCAAGTTTTCCAAGATAACCCTCTCAATACATTTTCCATTAGTCTTTCAAATGTCGCGGGCGCATTACAGAGCCCGTTGAACTGCTATAATCCGGATCCGGTAGTGAAAGCAGTTTTTTCTTTGTCTTCTGGGTCCATTTCCACTTGCCAATAGCCGGAATTCAAATCCAAGGTGGAAAACATTTTACTGTCAGCCAAAGTGTCTAGCGTATCGTCAATCCGAGGCAGAGGATAGCTGTTCGAATCTGTCATTAGAGTTGTCGGTTGTCGTTGTTTGACGAACTATAGACGTCACCGGTATGCAACATCCAATTCTGGTTTCCTTCTTGAGGGTAATTGGGTAATCGTTCACGTTTATATCACGTACTGGGATCTCCTTCGCTGACGTAACCAGTCCTTTTCCAATAAGCACTCCTTTACCAACCTCTTCGTCGTGGTTCCAAGGTTCCATCATAACCGGTGTACCTTCTTCCATGATTCCCTGTAGCCGCGCTACTATCATGGTTTCGCTTCGTGCAGGAAGAACAGTATCTTCCTGTACAGTTGCCAACACCGCTCTGCTTTCATGTGGATGGAGGAATACTTCTTCGGAAACCACCTTGATAGTTCTGTTTCTAAAGTCTAACTGGAAACCATGTAAATTCATGACGTCCATTCCCAGAATCACGTCTTCTTCGATGTCAGCTACGATTACCGTATGCGTAAATTTTTCTTCACCAATTCCCAATTGGATTTGCGTCTCTCCATGAACGTTGGCACTCTCCCCTGTTGCGGTCCGGAGTCGCAGCCTCGTTGGCAGAAGCTTCTTAGATTTTATTATCTCTGGCCGTATAATGGTTCTAGTCGAGGTTCTAGTTGCTCCAGTATCCACACTCGACAACCCGCGTATATATAGTCCCTCGAATCTCTAGACAATTCGCGATAAACCATTGTATGGCCTGGTACATTTCCAGAACAGTCTGGATATTAACTGCGAAAGAACCTTTCTAGAAAGGTTGCGTTCATAGTTTGCGACAGGACCGGCTTCGGAATCAGTGAGTTCGTAACATTATTATTTTGAAAAACATAATGGAAATTCAACAATTAAGATTATTGAAAACATAATGGAAATTGAAGAAAAAAAATTATGAAAAACATAATACAAATCCGTTTTGTATTATTTATTCAATAATTTTTATTCTTGAAAATGTATAATGTTTTTCATAATTTTAATTCTTGAAATTCTATTATGCTTTTCATAATTTTAATACTTGAATTTCAATTATGAGTCTAATAATAATAATACACGTATTTCAATTATGAAAAACATAATAGAAATTACCGATTTAAAAAAATTATGAAAAACATAATAGAAATTCAAGAATTAAAATTATTGAAAACATAATAGAAATTCAATTTACATTATGTATTGAGGTTGCCCATTCTGCAGTAATGCATTTACTATACGATTTCAGGTACTTGCGTTAGATTAGTATAGGCAACCTCAATACATAATGGAAATTGTGTGTGGAAATTATGTTTTTCATAATTTTAATTCATTAATATTTATTATGTATTTCATAATTTTAAATCGGCAATTCATATTATGTTTTTCATAATGGAAATTCCTGTATTATTATTATGAAAAACATAATTTTAATTCATTAACCGAATAATTAGGGAATAAACATTTTTGAAAGAAGAGATATTTTTTGGTTTTTGTTTTTAAAACGATGTTATTAAATACCAAAATTATTAAATACCAAAACGGCACGCCATAATGTTGCGAGCTCTCAATTTTGCATCACAAACTGTTTGCACGTTTAATGCAAAAAATCCTTTCCGGCTACGAAAAATTTCTGCATCCTCACCTCAAGGGGCGTGTTTATAAACTTACTCCGAGTTACATCTAGAGTTATGCGAGAGTTAAGTCACGTGGTTTATATGTATGGCTGATCCATCATCTAGAGTAAGTAAATAAACGATACTGAGTTAATCTTTAACTCTGGGAGTAAGTATGTGAACGCACCCCAGGAGATTAGATTTTTATTAAGGTGCAATCAATAGTGCCAATTACTTTTGCGAAACTCGCAATGGTATAAAAGTGGTTCGCGGCTTGTTCCATTTCCAGTGGATTATGATACATGTAAATATGTTCGTTGCTGAGATGGGCAATGGCTTGACATAGGTACTCTCTTAACTATTCGACTTGTGGAGGCTTGAACATTTTTAATGCTTTAACGTGTTTTAGAACTAGAAATAACCAAACTATAAAAAATACACTTCAAATCTGAGTTGACATCTGTCTATTAAAAGTCCTTTTAAGTCCTTTTAAGCTGGTAAAAATTGGACATTTAACTTGAAGGAAGCTTTAATAGTGAATTTTTGGTTATGAAACAGATCACTACACTACAAACGACCTTTTACGCTTAAAGGTTCCTTTAAAAGCATTATGAAACTGGCCCTAAGTGCCATTTTTTTAATAAGGGAAAACTGAAAGTATCTTTGTTTTGTTTCTAGATTGCAACCAAACAGCAACAAAGATTGGTACGCATGGAGGAGCACAAGAGATGCATCGAAGAAAACAAAGGACGTTTTAGAGAAAGAGATAGACGTGGCACTTACAGACGGCGCTGACGCATCCCTAATTTTTTTAGATATTTCAGGACTTGATTAAAGTTTTTTTCTTGCGTGAATGGGTAAATTTTAAAGCATGTAGTTATAGTACGAATGATAGTAATGCTTGTGTTCCACTAGATTTAGTAAATCTTAAATTTTTGCAGATTAACTATATTTCCTTGTTCCGTGTGCGTGTTGCGTGAATGGTTTCAGTAATACTAATTGTTATAGGGCTCCAGATTGTCTTCGTTCAATGGACGACGATGGATCCGTTCTTGGAAAGTTCTTCTATGAAGCAGTCTTTCTTTTGTATTGATTTTGATGAAGTAGCAGCAGTTGAAGGAACATTTTTTTCGAGTGTTACTTATTTGATATTTCATCATTTAGAGACTATAATAAAAGTTTGAAAACGTATGGACTGTACATTTATAGCAAACAAGTATAGTAAATATAATATCAATAACAAGGTAATAGTTGTTTTATTGAATACATTCGAAAAGTGTAAAGAAAAGTATTTTGGAAGGGGTTGTAACCTAAAACTGCCCCAGGCTAGAGCACTCCACCTCAGGGAGTGTAATTCGGCACCAATTAAACTATTTTATACACTATCACTGATGTGGGGTGTACAATTAATGTTTTTAATGGCCAGATTATATATGACTAAAAGAAATTATATCACACTTTGGCGTTTGAATTAGCTTGGCATGGAGGAGAAGCAGCTTGCTGCTGCATTTTCGAAAATGACCATAACTTGTAAAACAAAAAAAGTTATAACATCTAAACTACTTTTTTTTTATTGGTGAATCATTTTACCTATTAAAAGCACGCATCAGCGTGTTTAAATCGAACTTTAAAACACGCGCGTTTTTTTAAGTTACCATGGCAACATCAACAACTCGAGAAACGAAGTGTCTAAATGACAATTTTTTTATTATTGATCCGACAGGAGTACTTTGTAACGTCAAAACCTTCATTCGAACAATATTTTAAAATTCCAATTTTATAAATGAAAATGGAAAATACAGTTGGTATTGTTTGAGATATTAACATTTCGATTTTTCAAATCGGAGGAAATGGTATTTAAATTAATACTGTTAACATTCTCCGAACTCAATGAGGTTGAACTTCCATCAAAATGCAAATTAGTTTATGTTTTTCCTATTTCCTTGACTATGCAATTCAACCATTTAACATTATTAGTTCTTATATTTCCATTTATTTTTGTTGTAGTATAGTAATAGATACCAGTATTTATAACATCAAAGTGCATCAATAAAAAAAATAGCGTAAAGTATTCCCGTACCTGTATAACTGGTCTTCAAAACACTTTCTCTATTTCGAGCACTACGGCTTCGCCATCGTGCTCGAAAAATCGCGCATGTTTTAAAGACCTTAATATCCACTATACTTTAATATACTATTTTTCTATATCATAATTTTCGAAATACCTTGCGGAATCATCAAATTTGGAACATCCTGAATATTTATATTTATAAACTATTCTAAGTCTACTTGTCTAGGAATATAAAAAACTAATCATGCAATA
Organism: Galerucella tenella; assembly: GCA_910591685.1. Classification (NCBI taxonomy): domain Eukaryota; kingdom Metazoa; phylum Arthropoda; class Insecta; order Coleoptera; family Chrysomelidae; genus Galerucella; species Galerucella tenella. Next base: position 43,592 of record CAJUYH010001734.1, read on the forward strand.
TACAATATATTTATTTTTTTTAAACTGAGTAGTAGAAATCAGTAGTGGTATATAAAATAGCTTTGATAAATTGACAATCAACAAAAATTGTGCATGCAACGTTTAAACTAAGAATTATTTAGGTAAATAAAAAAGTTACGGAAACTATGAAACTTCTAGATTAAATAAATATTTTAGAAAAAGTTTTTTTATGGCCATAGTCCAACGGAAGCCAGTGCCATGTTATTCAGAGTCAGCATGTCGTAGAAGTGTGAAGTGTTGCATTCACCTCTCCATATTTAACTAACGCTTTCTCTTCTTAAAATATTTGTACATCTTTGAGTTTTTCCTTTTCTGAAACATGGACGTATTCAGTGTTTCCGCGCATATATTTTTCTAGTTTATGTCCAAAGTCACAATTTTTGTTTCGCCCTTTGTATTATTCTATTGACTTTTCCTTCAGTTCTTACATTCTAAATAATATATTGCGTTTGTTTTATTCTTTACGTATTTTTGCCACATATGTTCGATTTTTTATTTCCCCGCAATTAGTTTTTGTTAACTATTTTTGTATTTGTAAATATTTTTGAAGCCAATTTTCTACTTTTTGCTATGCTACACAGAATTATAAATTTGAGCCAGATACTTCCATCAAGAAATTGAATCTAATATTGCAAGATTCGGCTTTTAATATGAGAAAATGTGACACAAAGAAGCGGTAGTTAAACCAATTTGGAACACCACCGCTAAAATGCTACAAAGAAAATTTTAAAAAGAATTCAATATTGTATTTAATCCCTTTCAACGACGTACAGTTTAATTCATCACGAGCTGCACATAATGCTAACTGTAAAATCCTACAAGGACAACCCGAAAAGAGAAAATCCAGTGCATCAGCTTTTAATAAATGTGAAGTATTTTTAATGGCCAGATTATATATGACTAAAAGAAATTATATCACATTTTGGCGTTTGAATTAGCTCGGCATGGAGGAGAAGCAGCTTGCTGCAATATCACTTATTTCATGTTCGAAATTGAAAATAATGGAAAAAAAAACTGGACGTTTCGAGTGCAATCTTTTTTTTTTCAAAAACAAGACAAGGAGGTGACAATAAAGTATGTGACACAAATTAATGGATTACGCCTAATATTTTAGAGAAAAAGATATTTGCTAAGTACGCTTACTTTAAAAGTTGTTGGAAAGACTAAGAACTTCATAACATTGGACAGAGTATTTCTTACACTAAATCGCATGTGGAAGAAGAAAAATTCTAAAGGTTGGTATATGAAAATGTTTCGATTGGGATTCATAAAATTTCCTTCTGTTTCCTTTTGCACTATCTGTGTATTTTTCAATTCCTTTTGTCTCCTGCAATTTACAGTTACGTAGGTATATCCTGTTGTTTTTCAACATCTCTTTTTATTCTACTCGTAGGTATATTCATAAGCATTCTTCTGATAAAAAAGGTAACTATTAGGTTTTTACTTAAGTAGATGTCAATTATTAATCTTTTCCCATCATTGTTCACAATTATTGTGTCTCTGTCTCCTCATATTTTTTCCCAACTATTCTTCGATGATATTTTTGTGTGTGTAGTAGACATGACATACAAAAAAGAGAAAATCCTACTGGTTGAATTTTCAACAGATGTACCTATATTCAAGATAATATACCATTGATTGGTAGGTATCTGAATTTTATTATCGATATCAATAAAAAGTTTGTTAATCTGCAGTAGGATGTTGACCAAAATAGGGATTTCTTATTTATGAAAATCTAAAAGCTATTCAGGAAAGAATGGCACTCTTGGTACAGTTTGTTAAGCATATTTTTTCATAAACTAGTTGGTCTAAAATATTTATTTAATCACTATGAACTGCAAAATCTAATAATCTACTCGATGGAAAATTGGTACATTGTAATTATAACTATATAGAGATTTTTTTTGGCAGAACTAATTGTACAAGTTTTAACTAATCTAATTTTTGTACGAAAAAACTTGAAGATGATTTGAATTGAGATCGGCAGTTTCTATTACAAAATATTTCTAACTAGGATCTTGTCTATTTCTCACAAGCGGGTAGTTCGGTTGTAGCAGCTAGAAAAATTTAGAAATCTTTATTAGTAAATCAAACTATCAGGATAATTTTAACACAGTTAATATCTAAAAACTAAATATACATTTTGACAAAAATGGAACTGACAGCACTCACTCTTTTGAGTGTGAAAAGTACATTTCAATAACGATTTTTTTGATACCAAAGTGTGGCATTAGTTTTCAGAGTCTGCACAGATGATGTGATGTGACAGCTAACTCTGACATACACGGAGAAACCTAATAAACTGTTGCAGCTTCAATCAAGTCACACTCAGAGTAAATATTTCAGCATAAAGTTGTATATTTCTTTTGGAAGTCTGTGATGCCTTTTGGCCGAAATATTATTTATTAATTATTTAAATTAT
>CAJUYH010001735.1:0-46034 GCA_910591685.1 Galerucella tenella
TTTATTATTTTCAATAACCACACTCTCTATTTTTTCTTCATAACTCAGTGAATTTGCCATTTTTATTGTAATTTTATAAATACCAACTCACTCAGACACTTATGTACGTTTAATTATGAGGTATATTTTATAAGTATATCCGAGTATATATCCCAAAAGCCTTGTGTCTCAATAGTTCTTTTGCACAAGTAAGTAGTGTATATTTCTACTACTATGTTTGGTTGGATACATCTAAGCCTATGAATCAGATTTTATACATCACATTTATCTAAATGATGAAATGAAACAATTTGATTTGTTAAAATCTACATTATATTAAAATTAAAAGTTTTAATATTAATATAATGTGGATCTTAACAAATCAAATTATTTCATTTCATCATTTAGTATGGATCTACATCAAGTAAAAGACTCATCTATTCAATATTCAATCACATTTATTATATAAATTAGTATTGTGTATAACTTTGTAAAATAAATGAGGATCTTATACATTGAATTTGCACCTAGCACACACTATTATCCAGAAAATTATCTGAAGATTCTGTTTCATCTGAGCTTCCAGTGTTGGCAGATATTATCAAAGGCTCTATCATGTCATCCATTATTCCATCCAGTTTGGACATTTTTTGTTCTTCGTTAATGACATGCTGTATACATTTCTGCCAATTTGTAGGAGTTACATTTTCAACTGCTCTCAATAATAGGCCTTTGACATCTGCCAACTTGAAAGTTGTGTTTTTAGCTGCCACTTCATTCTTTATTTGTGCCCATATCAATTCAATCGGATTTAACTCACAATGGTATGGTGGCAGACGTAATACAACTTTGTTGGATGCTTTTGCCATTTCATCGACAACATACAAATTATGGTTATCTCTATGTTGTCGGATTAGGTATAAGAGCTCACACCTTCTCATATTCACATCAAATTGTATATTTTTAGTTTTCAACCATTCCTGCATTTCAGCTTTCCTTGATGACGAAGAAGGAATCTTCTCAACTTTTCGGCTATGATATGATGCATTATCCATTACAATCACAGCATTATCAGGTAACTTTGTCAAAAATGAAATGAACCAATTTTCAAATACCTCTGCGTTCATTTCGTCATGGTAATCTTCCATTTTTTTGCCTTCAAAAACTAAAAGTGCATTTTCTACGAAACCTTCTTCAGAACCAGCATGTAAAATTATAAGGCGTCTCCCCTTTCCTGTAGGAGTTCTCAGGCCGGTGGATAAACCTTCATTAAACGCCTGACGACTACTGGTTACACTCTGGTCCACCCATGTTTTTCCCTTAGTATGGCCTTCATTAGTCCAAGTTTCATCCAAGTAAAAGATTGACCTGTTTTCTTCTCTATATTGTTTTATAGATCTTAAATAGCTCAACCTCCATCGACAGATATCGTCACGCTCTATCAGTATACTTTTACGATTTCTCTTCAGATATCTAAAAATATATTGTATGATAATAGACAGTACATTTGACTTTTCAAAGTTACACACTTACTTGAAGTTAATTTGTTTTAAGAAAGTATATAAAGATGACCGGGACAATTGTATCAAATCTGATCGTTTCTTCAGAGCTTGTAAAATTTTATCAACTGTAGGTAACTCATTATTAAAAAAAAAATTATGGACTATTCTTCGAACTGAATTTTTATACCCATCATCACAATTTTTAAGAAGTGCCGGTCTTCCACCAATATTTTTTGGGCTGGTAATTGTTCCACTGCTACGGTATTCCTTCAATATTCTGTAAACTGCTGACTTTGCTACTCCTGTAGGAAAAATGTTCAGAATTTAATACTATTGTTAATTGGAAAATTATAATGATCACTTACCGGCTGCATGAGAAATTTTCGATATAACATCAACAATTTTGGTATTCGGTATTTCATCCAATATTTGTTTATACATATTTATTATGAATTGTTTTTCTGACATTCCTAAATGGCCTAAGCTTAGCCGTTTTCATGGTTTTGGCGGACTACGCGAATAACTTGTACTTGGAGTAGAGGGATCCATAATTGCATAAATTCAACACAGGAGTTCTGAAAAGAACTATTTTAGCGTAATAAAGTGGAAAACTAAGTAAAAATAATGAAATAACAAGGAAACGAAAATGAAAACAATAATTTATATGACAGAACAGTCAATTATCAGGAGATGTCAATGTTAAAAAGTGTTGTGTGAAACTGGGCGGAATCTGACCAATCAGAGGTCTACAGAATTGCCAACTTAAATTCAAATCACTCCTCCTGGTTTTTAAATAAGGTATAGTAAACCTTGATACTAATTGATATTTTACAATGTGTGATAAAAGAATGGCGTGGGTAAACTACTGAAATAATATATTGAACATGTTATTTATTCATTTAAATATACGTATTTTGTGTAAAATGACAAAGGACCAAAAATACGTCTCCAGAGCAATTGGAGTTATACTTTACATTTCTCGCAGTAATACTATAAACCCCACATTAGATCCCAATTATTTAATAAAAAAGTGGAAGAGATAGTGGCGCTATTATTAAAATGCATTGTAAAAAGACTGTGGATTAATTATTATCACTTTCACTACAAAGGTAATTCCCAAACTATTCTCCATAACATGAGGTCTTAAATTATGAATTAAGAATTGAACAATATTTTCGTCCAACCGAAACATTAGTCTAAAATGCTTGACTGGCATATCAAACGGATTTAATTGATCCCTTAAGTGTCTTCGTTATATTCTCATATGATTTCTGGAAATATGGAAAGTGTATTTAATAATAATTCCATGAAAAGTATGTACAAACTGATTCTCATCATCTTCCAACAGAATACCAGCGAAAATATTTAATTGACCTTTCATATTAATGTCAATAATGTTTACTCAAAAACTCAATGATCACTTGAAAATCACAAGAAAACTGAAAACTCTACAACTTTTCAACTATTACTACACGAAAAATCATAATACTGATAATACAACGGTCTGTACCACACCCTGTAATGCTTACAGAGAGAGGCAGATGTCCTGGCCGTAAATATTTACGAATCTGTAAGAAATCTGTAACAGGTGAGGTTAGAGTCGCATTTCCTATAACTCTTAAGTCGCGTCCACATTATGTATATGTAGAATGGTGTAGATCGACAATGCCGATCCAGTGTGGATGGTCGCTCGACATTGTCGATCCATAATGTGGACGCAGCTTTCAATAGAGGGCATTGTCGATCGACCATTTCGATCCAATGTGGATGGTCGCCCGACATTGTCGATCCATAATGTGGACGCAGTTTTACAATAGTCGATTGTCGATCGACACCATTCGACATAATGTGGACGCGGCTTTACAGACTTCGGTTTATAGATCTTACAGATATTCTCAGAATTCCACCATAATTCTGTGAATTGATGATAAAATAAATAACAATAACCGTAAGATGCACTAAAAAACAATTTAATTCCATGATTATGTTTATTACAGATCTGCAATCGCCTATATTCCTCTGAACATGCACGTTTCAGACTAAAAATAAAAGAACATGTCTCGTATCTTTCAGTAACACATGGCATACCACAGTTTTATCCTGACCTATTTTAAAAAATGAAACTCCACTCAACACCAGGACATTTGGTTTAATTAACACAAAAAAAGCCGGTTGGGTTATAATGCACTCCACTAAACACAGGAGTTGCTTTCATAGCAGTAGTTAACAAAAAGAGTTACTAGAACTTTGAAAAGTTACCCGTCTATTTAGGAGTTTCAGTAAACAATTTGTGTCGTTGTTGTACAATCTGAAAGAGCCGTTCAATTTTAAGTAAATTGGTTGTGATATTGTTTTTTTTTTCAAAGGATATAAAACGGAATAAAAACGCTTAAAAATTTCGAAAATTGAATCGAAAGTGTGTTTGCTAATAAACGAATGGTTAGAGCAGATTTTTTTGTTGTCATAGCTACGCTTGTGCTCTGACATTCTAGTTTTAAAATTCTATAAGCACTACCGACATAAATTTTGTCACAGTTGTCACTACCACAATACATGTCAATTTATATACTCCTGACTTTGAAGATTTAGATTTGTTATTTTTAATGAGTTTGGAAATATTGTAATCGGTTTCAAAGCAAATATTCATGTCTGAAGTTCTCAAACATGATTTAATCCTTAGGGATGATGAATCTTATTCGTAATTCACAGCCAAATTCGGCGTCATGCTTATACTATGTTACTGTACACTATGCTGCCAAGCCGTATAAGAATCTTGTGAATGTCCAATAAAACTCATCTAATTTGCATAATTCACATTTCCATTTGGCTGTGAATAGCTTAACTGCTGTAGGCTCTAACGTTTCGGTAACAACTGCGAAAAGTCATCTTCAGTATCGTGGACGAAGTATTCTTCCCGACTGAGTTCTCTGTTGATCCCCAGATGATATTTGTACATTTTATTTTGGCTCATATTTTTGGCGCATGTATGCCATTTGGAATGTATGTTGTACCAGCTGTAAACAGCTTCCACTTAACGATAAAACAGTCATAATTAAAAGCAACTAATTTTCCTTTTTTTTCGACAAAACATTAACAAAGTACGCCAAAAAGGAAAATGATCTCATGCCGTTACATCAAAAAGCCGTTGAAACAAAATTTCCTATTAATTTATTTTCAGATTATCTACTTGGTTTGCAGGACTTTTCAGTAATAATAAAAATCATGGCAAGTGGAACGTAACGCGCAAAGCGAAGTATCGTTTCTCTGCCACATTTATCCAGTCGAGCGGAAAATTCGAAATAGCTTAATTTCCATGAAGAGGAAATTAAGAAACGCCTCGATAGGGAACTAGCTTGCTAGATTTAATTACTGAGGAGTCGTTTTCGTCTTCTTAACGCATGTCAATAGACATTTAAATAATAACGTACTGTGCATATTATTTAAAGGGTAGCGAGAAAATCTCCTGGCACCAAGTCATTTTGTTTGAAAATAATCAACATATGTAAAATTATCCAATTTCGGGGCTATAAACGGTATTGTATTCTTCGTTTTCTTGGCAGTTCCTTTTAAAAACGAAGAATACATCAATACTGTTCATAACCCTGAAATTTATATGTTTACTAGCTGACCCGGCCACGCGTTCCTGTGGCTAACGTTTTTGTCATATTACATTGTTGTAAACTATTTGAGGGAAACACGGTAGTAGAAAATCAGTCATGAAGGTCGCCATGCTTTTTTACATAGATGCCATTTGTTTAAAAGCGACCTTCGTGACTGATATTCTACTACTGTTACCTCTTATTACAACGAAATTATTATTTACGAACGAAGCCGGAACCGTTTAAGCTGGTATAAAAATTTACTGGTTTGGGATTTGAAGGGAAAGGACTTTGAACACAATCGATCAAAATTTTCGTACAGTTGATGTAAAGCAGAAATCAATACGAAAGAATCAAATTTGAAATTCATTATGCCATCCATTGAATACTTACTCAATCCAGTCAACAGATGTCGTCATCTGTTAGAATCGTTTGGAGAAGATATCCTATCTTTCAAGTTGGACCAAACTGCACACGGTGTACAAATTTAATTGAAATCGGTTAAGTAGTTTAGGAGTCCATCGCGAACAAACACGTGACATGTGATTTATATATATATTGAGATTATTTTCAAAGAAAAATACTTAGTGCCAGACTTTTTCGCTACCCCGAAGATACAGATGAATCGAAAAAGCATTTCACCTTCTTTTAAAATGGTTAAGTACGTTTATAAGACAAATATACAGGGTGAGTTTTAAGTATGGAACGCTTATATTATCTCAGAAACTGATACCACGATTTTCATAGATTCTGGAGTGCAAGGATCTGATCAGATCTTCCCTTCTACGGGAATAAAAATATGTTATTTCGAATTGATCACTCTGTAGATAGATATTTTTAAAGTATTAACAAATACTGATACATCCTCTATAAACTAGCAGAATGAAATTTAACGAACAAATCAAGTCCCGTTTGGTGGATCCAAGTCTCAGGATCAGGACGAGCGCGTCAACGACAGGATACTGCGTCGAGGACGTTTAAATATGTTGGTTGCTTTCCACGCCAGATGTCATAAATACAAATGCCGAGTTCAGTTCACTGGAGCAAAAATGTCTGTTTGTCCCTGAATTTGACCATTGTGGAAGATTACGAGTGGCTTATATCTACTAATCTAAATTTATATCCAGGACAAAACATAATGGAGAGTTTTATCTCTGTACGATTTGCACTTTAAAAAGACTATTTTTTAAAATATCTGTCTTCACGTGGTATCTATTTTTATATTTGGATAAGCTCTTCCGAATATATGAACATAAGTTCAAATTTTATATCCCTCTTTTTATTCGCTGCATCGCTTTTTATCGCGGATGATGAATGTTTGGTTGGCTATCGAATGTTTCTTTTTATTATGGTCTTTTTGACGGAGAAAATTGTACACATTATATAGAGTTTTGTTTGCTACCGAAACGAATTCTGATAATGTCGATTAATTTTAAAGTTACTAGAGAAGCTTTGACGCCAAACAGCAACTAAGGCTAAACTCAGACGGACCACAGCAACGCGTCACGATAACTTCATAATTGTGGTTGTTAGTGGGTGAAGGTCGTGGTTATATTAAAAATGCAATAGAATTAGAGCAGTACTCAGACGAACTACTTCTTGTAGTTGATCTCAATGCCGTCGCTACCTGTGGACAGTATCACACACAAAATTGTCGTTGTTGGTGGTTCAATGCAAAACACATGGACGATAGACTGCCTTCGCATTGCGACAACTGGCCACTCCTCGTTTCTCCATACTGAAACTGATGAACACTACCGAACACCATTGTCGTTAATTGAAGTCGTCTTCAACGACAGATGACGACAACAAAAACACAAACTAGTCGCGTCGCTGTGGTCCGTCTGAGTCTAGCCTTGCAGTCATTATATCACTGGATGCAATTATTATCTGTAGTAATATCACAAGAAAGTGAGAGTAAGTTGAAAATAATTCTACATAATTTGGGAAACTTGTTGCCAGGAAATGGATGCGAGACACCGAAGGGTCATTACCAAATGGCAACGAAAAAAAGGTATGAAGAATTATTATCCAATTTATCGGGTGGTATTCGATAGATTTGACGTAAGAATCAAAATAATTTTTTTCCATCTTACAAACAAATACGGCACATCGGATCTCCCGATAGTCCATGGAGACAAGGTAGGCCCAGACTGATTTCTGTGGAAGCTGTGGGTGGAGTACCTACTGGTGGCACCAGACAAATTAATTTTTTTTTTATTTGAAACATACATAACCCCGCATCAACTACTACGAGTTATTAGCAGGGGAGACATTTACATGTAGTGTGGTATATATTAATAATATCACAATTTAAATTTTTGATGTCAAGTTTATGTCATTAAGATATGATAGCACTTCGTTTCCAGTTGAGGAAAGAGTTGACTTTAAAGAGTTTCCTAACTTGTGGTGTTTTCTTTGTTTTTCATATACTGGGCAGTCGAGTAATAGATGCTTCACTGTGAGTTGAGTTTAACATATATGACACAAAGGAGCAGCTTCTTTTGTCAAGTGATGTTGATGTGTTATTCGTGTATGTCCAATTCTTAAACGGTTTACCAGTACTTGTTCTCTTCTTTTCAAAGGCAGTGGGAGTTTGGTTCCAATTTCGGGTATTATTTGTTTTAAATTAGTTTCAGTGTCTTTCCAGATCGATTGCCATTTTTTGTAAATGTATTTTTTTATTGAGGATCTGTGATCGGTGTGGGGAAATTTTGTAAGGAGAGGTAAATCATCTGTAGAAGTTGATTTTAGGGCTAAGGTGTCAACTTCTTCGTTTCCTCTTATTCCCATGTGTGATGGTACCCATAAAAAGAGATGTTTTTATCTCGCAAGCCGTAAAGCTCCTTTTTAATAAGTTCGTGGATCGGGTGTGATGGATATACATTTTTCATATCTGTTAGGGTGCTTAATGAGTCAGATATAATAAGAAAGTTGCTTCCATTAGCTGTTTTGCACATTTTAAGGGCATGGAGTATAGCAAACGCCTCTCCAGTATATATACTACAATTTTGTGGCAGTCGCATAGCAAATTTTGTATCTTTACATATGTAAGCTGCAGCATTTCCAGTGGTTGTTTTGGAGGCATCAGTGTAAATGAAAGAAAATTTGGAAAATTTCGATGCTATTTCGTTGAAGGAGTTTTGTATCAGGATGGGAGTGGTGGTCTGTTTTTGATAGGATGTTAGGGATGTTTCTATATGCGGTATTTGAATGATCCATGGAGGGATATTTAATTTTGATGTTAGAGAGTATTTAAATTTCTCATTGTCGTAACTTATATTTCTGATTCTTTGGTAGAAAGGTAACTTTTTTGTGGGTTTGTTTCTAGGAAAATTTATGGTGGTATTTTTGAATGTTGAGGAATATGCTAAGTTGGAAAAGTTTGCTGATATTCTAGCTACGTAGTTTAGGGAGAGCATTTGTCGGCGAAGATGCAGTGATGGTTCATTTGCTAATGCTAGGAGGCTGCCTATGGGGCTGGTTCTGAAAGCACCTAGTGATGCTCGTATGGCAGTGGATTGGACTGAGTTTAATTTTTTGAGCAAAGTTTTATTGGCTGTTTCATAGCAGATAGCTCCATAGTCCAGTTTGCTTCTTATTAATGATTTATATAGACCTAGTAAGGTTGCAGTGTCTGAACCCCAAGTACTGTTTGATAGAATTTTGAGTAAATTTATTCTTGGTTGACATGGTCGATGTAAATTTGCTAAGTGTGTTTCCCATTTCAGCCTGTAGTCAAAAGTGAGGCCCAAAAAATTTATTTCATCAACTTTAGATATTGGCTTTTCGTTTAGGTGGAGGTTTAAATTATTTAAGCATTTTTTTTATTGAAGACGATATAGTGTGTTTTCTCAGGTGAGAATTGAAATCCTGTTTTCAAAGACCAATTTTCTAAGCTATGTAAGCACGTTTGTAAAATTTGCGATGCCAGCATTACGTTTTTGCTTTTGATGTAAATAACTAGGTCGTCTGCATATAAATTTACTTTAACAGGTTTGCGTATTTCTTTAACTACACTGTTTATTGCTACGAGGAATAAAGTAGGACTTAAAATGGATCCTTGGGGTGTTCCGTTTTGAAGTTGTCTCACCGAAGATTTTTGACCATTTGCTGTAACTTGAAAGGTTCTAGTATTCAAAAAGTTTTTTATGTATGATAATATGTGGCCCTGAATATTCCATTCTTTGAGTGTCTTTAGGATATGATATCTCCAAGTGGTGTCAAAAGCTTTATTCAAGTCTAGAAATACTGCTATCAATTTTTGATCCATTAGGAAAGCCTCATGAATTTCAGATTCTAGTGTTACTAGATTGTCAGTAGTACTTCTTCCTCTTCGGAAGCCGCTTTGATTGGGTATAAGGATATTCTCATTTTCCAAATGCCAGGTTAGTCTATAGTTGATAATTTTTTCTAGAAGCTTGCACATATTACATGTGAGTGAAATGGGGCGATATGAAGTAGGGTCGATCTTCGGTTTGTTTAGTTTAGGTATAGGTATGACTATTGAGTGACGCCAAAGATTGGGGAATTGTTCTTGTAAAAATATGTTATTGAAGAGCTCTAAAAGAATTTGTTTAGCTTTGTATGGAAGGTTTTTCAAAAATGACGATAGAATATCATCAGGGCCTGGGGCAGTATTTTTCAATTTTTTCAGGCAAAAATCAAATTCTTGATAAGTTATTGGAAGATTTAGGTGAGAGTTATCTTCTATTATTTCAAGGTTGCAGTCAACTGAGTTTTTGTATTCCAGAAAGGTGGGATTTAGATTGATATCATTCGAGTTTCTTTCAAAAGTGTCAGCTAAGATGTTGGGAATTTCTGTTAATGAAGATATTAGTCTGTTGTTTTGAGATAGCGTCGATATGGATCTATAACTGTTGTTTCCTTGGATCTTCCGAATTTTGCTCCAGATGACATCTGTTGGGGTGGAAGAATTTATAGAGGATTAATTTTTGTTTACCAGAAAGTTTTGTTGAGACAGCAAACCTGTCAACTTGTTGACCACCCAGCAAGTGCTCCATAATAGATGATGGTCAACCATAAGCTCCATACATGTTCCTCTACATGTTCACAAGCAGGTTCCACTGAATTTTTCAATAAATCTTCCTTGAAATGCCAAATTTCCCCTTAACAAATGGGTAGAGCCTTAAAGAATTAATGTTACCTCGACTTTAATAATAAAACGCCGATATTTTAAGTTGACAAGCAGAAACAGTTTAGCTGTAATTTTCCCAGTAACAGATTAAACATAAATGATTTGCCTCTCGTAAAAAATGAGACCCTTGTACGAGACAACTTAATTCAAATGATTATTTGCGAGTCGAGACTGCCTCGGACTTTTCATTACAAGGATAAGAAAATACGACAAGGAAATTCCTAGAAGGCTCGTTACCCAGTAAATGTAAGGCGTATATAAATTTTCTCGGCAAATAAGACATTTCGAGTACGTATCTTGGTTTATTTTCTTTTATGAAATTTGTCACGATAATGTTGACTGATAATAGTTTTTGATGAAGATCGATCTATTCATCAAAATATTCCCTTCCATCGAGTTTTGAAATGAAGTAGATTCTATTGAGCTTTTCGAGATTCTTTCTAGGTTCGTTAAGGGGTATCTATCGGCAGCAATTTGACAAAATATCGAAGTATTTTTGGCAAAGAATTTTGAGGTAATGAATGTATTGAAAATTAATAAAAAAATATATCATGTAGATTAATGTTGAACTTAGAGTTCTCATCGAATAAAAACTTTGAAATGCTAACCAAATTTTGTTGAAAAAAATACGAATCATGAGGTAATTACACATATTAGCAAAGTTTGAGCCCTTGTAAAGAATTAAATATGGATTAAATGGAAAAACTAATTGATAAGAAGTCTAATTTGAAGCTTTATGAATACTATATAAAAATCTCAGAATCCTCAAATTACTTATGACCGTACAATTTCTTATTGAAAATCGGTTGGTACCACTAAAATATCGGATAAAAATCCATCTCTCGCTCTTCTATCCTTCTATGACTGACATTGTTTCTCTGCTTCGGTAGTCGCGTGCCGTTCCATTGTTGATACAACGCTCGCCGGTCTCGGCGGTCTCCCAGTTCAGTACTGACGAAGCTTATATGAACCAAAATCCGCTTGGATCGCTTGGCTACCTACATGTTGCGGAGCTTTCATATTTCTAATAAAATTTTCGTTATGTGAACTTAAACGTGAGGACGTAGGGAAACAAAAAAATAAACAAAGCATAATTGTGCAAGGTCGAATTTGGTAGGTGCCCCTTAATGCCAACCCCAATGCCATGGTTTGTTGATGATAATGGCTCCTGGAGTGCATCACATGTTCCCTAGGTGGGGTGATGGTGATGTCATGATATACAAACGCATGTAAATATGTTTCCATCTAGTATTGATTGATTGATTAGTTCGGCACCAACAATCAGAGGCTTAGACTTAATTTTAATAACTCGTCATTCTTTTAACCAGTATTTTTTCCCATTTCACATAAAATCATTTTTCAGTGGCATTTCGATATTTCTTTTGTGTGTTAACATTAGAATCTTCCAAGTTTTAAAAGCTTTAGTGAAAGACCCATTCAAGCTAAACAAAGAAATAGATTTCCAGTGCTGCTTAGTACAATCTCCAGAGACAAAACTTTAAATTCGCCTTCATTTCAGTTTGTAAAGTTCGAATACTAAAACTTTCTTTTACTTTATATAAACTTTACATTAGGTATGTGGCTAACTTATTAAATTTTAGTTATTACTTTTCTAAATGCTTCCCGAAATAAGTCTCATTATCATTTAATTGCGTCACATAAGTCGAAGGAGTTAGTTGAAAATTATTATCTCGACATTGTCAGAGTATTTTGTTTTGTTTTCTGTAGGAAATTGATTCATTTAAGATGCTCCCTGTGCATTTTACGTCTTTAAGGCCAAATTATAGTAGATAACAAAATAAATACAAGATCCTCTAGTGGTCGTCTGATGAATGAATGGTTACCAATATTGAATTATTAATTTCAAAAATTTCCCAATAAATACTGCTCAGTATTTTTAAAACCAATGACTTTTGAGAACAATACAAATAATAACATCCTTGCAAATGACTAATTTCATTCGATCTACCAATTTTGATGATTTAATTCTCAATAACGTAGCACCAAGATAAATGTAAATGAGATTGCACCTACTACAGCCACGTTAGTTAATTATATTTCGATCAAAATAGATTTTGGGAAACTATTGTGGTTTGGAGTACGGTTTCCTTCTCGAGAGGCACTATCGAGACTGATGTGTAGAAAGCAAACCATCACAATTCAGGAATAAAGGAATTCCAATATGGTTAAGTGTAAATCGATGTTTAGCAGGATATTGTGAATTGTTTTGGTAGTATTCGTTGTTTCAAAACATCAAGTAAAATACCATATAATATTTAAAAGTATGTAGTAGCGTGATGAAAAGTTTTTAAAAGAGAAAGTCATGTAGAAAAATAAGGTGTAAGGTCTGACATGGAACAGTAGCAACACTGACAATTGACAGCTGACACAGAACTATATAATACTTTGCACAATTAAAAACTGACACAGAACTATACAACAATACTTTTACAATTGACGGCTAGCATACAGAAGTATACAATTGAAGCTGTGTGGAATTTTTATGAATTTTTTTCAGTAAAAAAACGAGTGGGTCTTTGATAGCATTATATCCTCTACCACAGGGTATCAGAAAGTTATACCAATGAAAAAAAAACAACTGTTTGATACAAATTTCTCAACATTCGTAATACCACATGACATTTTGTGGTTGGTACATATGTCTACCCTTTATCCCTATCCTATTTTGATGGTTATATAAACAGAACCACTGACACTGAAATAGTTTCAACATTTTTCAAATTATATTACGTTTAATTCTAAAATATAAGTTATTACAATCAATAATATCACAAATCAAGGATTGTTTTATGTATCTACAATAGATTGAACTAGATAGCTATCAGTTCTAATAGTATATTTTTGTATTAATTTTGGTAATAACCAGTTTGTTATTATATTCAGTGTCAGTTGTCACAGATATTATAAAAAATAGACTAGTCGCTTATAGAAGTAGTAAACCGCTTAAAAGACTGAAGAGGGGTTGTGAAGTAGAAACATTCTCTTTCAGCGTCACTGCAGGCACTAATGGGGTTATCTACTCGATGGATTTGGGAGTTTCAGTTAGCACCCCCAGGTATGTGAGAGACGTTTATGAATTTCTCAAGTCGGCGGTGTCAGAGAATGTTCACCTCGTTACTGCATCATTTTCAGCTTTTAAACACTCTCAGAACCGTATCAAATTTAGCGGTATATGTCAAATTGTCACTCTAGTATCTAGTACCGGTCTTGTTAACTAGAACTGAAATTTCATTAAATTTATAAAGCTTATATCGAAAAATAGATCTATATCGACATTTCCTTCATTGCTTTGGATCTTACATGTCATCGTAGATTCAGCTTGCCTCAAAGACCTACCCAAATATTGGTGCCAGCTTTTGGATTAATAGTGAAATTTTAAGTGAGAGTTGTTTTACAATTATACATATTAATTTCGTTTTTTACTTGGTCGTTAGACAACCTTGACGACCTCAAGATCAGATTTTCTAGATAATATGCCATGTAAGAAAATTACATAATAAAGTCACAAATGGAAAGAAAGTGTCATAAAAAAATTTCTTGTGATTTTCATTTGTTTATAGCAAAAATGAGGCAGTATCAGATGGTTGGTTCTAATTAAGTGATTTTTTCAATAAATTTGATGTTGTCTATGTTCGAGACCCTTTGTTACTAATTTCAAGTTACTGTATACTAAGTAAATGTCAACATTTGTATTATTAAGAATCCAAGCATCAAACAATAGAATCAGTCAAATATAGGAAACATCAATTTATTCAAAGAAGTGATAGGTTTATGCAACAAGATTACATATAATTACAAATTTTAAGGTTATATTTTGCATAGCTTTAGTGTATGCTACACTCTGTATATTTAATAAAACTGTAACGTATACAAAGTACGTATTTCATAATAATAATTTTCCTCTCATACCAATCAGATGTCTTACGTAAAGTGTGTTGATATTCAAAAGTTTTTTCGAATATTTTCATGAATACCTCCTACTAGTCAATTGTGAAAATTCATCATTGCCTACTTAATATCAATGCAGTTTCAATTATTCAACAAATAGTTTCACTCACTTTCACCTTTTTAAAATCTCGATGTTTCTCAAAAAAATAAAATAATTGGAGAAACTGAAAATGATTGAAGTAATTTATTTTTTCTCCGATCGTGGGAGAAGTGACACTATTTTGACATGTTTTCTATGTGCAAAGCTCAACATTCCAGAATAGTGGGCAGTTGCTAAGCAATTAGAAAATAACGGTGCGGTAATATTCTTTTTCTACGACCGTGCGTTTTAACCCACTTTCCCGCACGCATTTTAGTTTTGAAAGCGTCACTTTCCCGCACTAGTGCGGGAAAGTAGAATTATGCAAATTTTGACCTAATTAGATAGTTTTTTACTTCGGAAGCTATAACTATTGTCACAAAAGGTGAATAAATAGTCCTTCAAATAAAATCTACATATTTTCTAGCTTTTAGCTGCATTTTTAATTTTTTGAAAATATAAAATAATGAAGATATTTTGATATAACCCTGTACATTCTGTAAAGTAGTATCATAAAACAACTATCAAACCACCCGGGTTTGATATAAGAAAAATGTATCAAATAAAATTCTTTCATCTACAAATGACTTAAAACCATTGCCGTCACCTTCATCGTCATCTTTGTGTGACCTGCAGCCGATGCCATCATCATCATCATCATCGTCATCCACTTACCAATTAACACCAAATAACTCAACTGGACCGGGAATTTTAAGTAATTTACAGAATGCAACAAATTGTGTTTCTAATATTAATATTTTTAATAATAATAATAGTTTTTGGTAAAAGTTTTGTATATGTATGTTGAAATAAAATAACTTTTGAAAAATGTGTTGGTATACTTTTTTGTATATACGGTCGTAGAAAAAATAATGTTCCTAACTCATGCGTAAATTGTCTTTCCCGCCCTTGACCGCTTGCCCGAACTACAGTCGCGTGCGGGAAAGTATCACTTTCCGCACTTGTTAGGAAAATAACTATTTTGCGCGATCGATCTTTTTTGTTTATTTACAGCATCGGTTGTCAGGACGGTAGGTTGTGTTTACTGGTTTCCAAGTCTAACACGTCGGTAAGTGATTCACTTACCGTTCAGACGTCGATAAGTAAATTACTTACCGACGTCTTAGCCCTACATACATTTAAGTGGTCCCAAATAATATATTACTTCATTCATTATACAAAAGGAGCAAAAAAATAAGAAGATCTATATTTTTTTAATGAACAGAACCGAACAGAACAATATAAAAAGTGATAAATAGCATGAAAACAATTTCACCAAAATGCAAATTATATTTTTTGCGCGATCAATCTTTTTTGTTCACTTACTGCATCAGTTGTCAGGTCGGTAGTTTGTGTTTACTGGTTTCTGAGTCTAACACGTCGGTAAGTGATTTACTTACCGTTCAGACGTCGGTAAGTAAATTACTTACCGACGTCTTAGCCCTACGTACATTTAAGTGGTCCTAAATAATATATTACTTCATTCATTACACAAAAGGAACACAAAAAAAATAAGAAGATTGATATTTTTTCAATGAACAGAATCGAACAGAACAATATAAAAAGTAATAAATAGCATGAAAACAATTTCACCAAAATGCAAATTATATTGTGAACTGATCGAGAAGTATAAATGTCACTTTTGACATTTCGTCCATTTCGAAGAAATTTAAATTATTTTATTCGAAATTCGAATATTTCAATAAGATCGCGCAAAAAATGGTATAAGCATTTCGAACGTTGATGGTAATACCGGTCTCCAACATTGCTGTCGACCGGTAAACAACCCTTACCGTTCTTGATACTTAATATACTATTAAGCTGATCGAGAATATAAACGTCACTTTTGACATTCCGTTCATTTCGAAGAAATTTAAATTGTTTTATTCGAAATTTATTTCAATAGGTACGATCGCGCAAAAAATGGTATAAGCATCTCGAACGTTAAGGGTAGTACCGGTCTCCAGCAAAATTGCTGTCGACCGGTAAACAGCCCTTACCGTTCTTTATACTATGCCGCACTGCTGTAGCGTGCGGTAATGTTACAAATGGATTATTACAATAAAATGAAACAAAGTATGGTTTTAATTTTCATATTGATAAAGCTGTTATAAAAGAAATAAAAGAAACATCTAATTTATAACGATATTTTCGAACACAAATTAATTGTTGTTAATATTTACATTTATTGTTCAGTTTGTAAAATTTGTAAATTGTACTGGAGGGCAACGAGAATTTATAGATGTTGAAGCTGCATGGCTAATTGTTTGGCGTTTCGATCATTTACATTTGAAGTCGAGGCAGGGGTGTTGAATATTTTATTAGCCACTTTTACTTTATTATCAAGAGATTCGTCAATATATTTGATCGGAGAAAAATTATTTTACTTATGTCATAACAAAGTAATTTCCATGGTTACCACTTCTATATTTCAATGTGAACATAGAAAAGCCTATCTAAACTTACTTGATTACATCTTGAATGAAATATTTTTTTATTAATTTTTCAAATGTAAATCAACGATCGGAGAAAAAGTAGTATGTATAATTCGTGGGAAAAGCTATTCCCAAACTCCTGGTGATTATCACAGTCGTTTGGGAATATTATGCTTTTCCAACTAATTATACAATATACTATTGCCGCTTTGTGGATTATATCCTTTTAAAACCCACACCGTCATTTGAGAAAAATATTTTTTTTCAAATTCAGAGAATATACGAAATATCATGAAAGATTGAAAAATAAAGCGAACAATTTAGGGAACAATTTAGGGGAATTTAGTGATTGACGTAAGCATGACTGACAGAAATAACTTGAAAATTAAGGCTGGAGCATAAACAAATTTGAAGCAAAAAAGTTTTGAGTGCCTCACCATACCATCCCACAAAGTAAGTTTAGTCAGAAGAATTTATCTAATTAACTATGCTGGTTTTCAAGAAATTTACCTACATCATTGCTTTATGAATTAAGGATTTTACAGTTACAATTATAACATTGAGACCAGTGTTTTTAGGTCAATAACAGTAAAAAATTGAGCTCTGTCTCTCAAAATAAAAAAAGAGTGATTCATCTTGGTCAATTGATGATTATTTTACACATTCAAAGCAAAATGTATTTTTTTTCTGCAAAAAAAACTCTGGCTTTCTTAAGACGCTCCCGAGAACTGCTTTGAAAATTTCATATAACCTCAACAAAAAGAAATTGATCCTGCAATTTCATACAAATACAGAATTTCGCTACTATTGAAAATTTTTGGAGCTGCATGTACCAGTATTGCACACAATACACCAATCTATACAGCATTGTTATATAACGATGTATCAACACAAGAAAATTTACACTGACATATGCTCTGCAAGTGGATATTAGTTCACGCACAAGCTCTATTAATAAATAAAATAACATTTTTTATGTCATAAACTTGAAAGGAAGCATTGCTTCTAGTCTTGGAACAACTCCTGTTGGGACTTTAAAGTAGGTAACCATAGTATTTTAATGTTTTTGATAGTTTGGAAGAGAGTTGTCATTAACAAAGATTTTAACCGGGATAAATGAATAAATAGCAGATGTGTTATCACGTGTTTGTAGTGTTAAATAATTTATTAAGAAATAGCTCAAAGAATCAGAGGAAAAATAGCCAAAAGGAAAGGTTCATGCTACAGAAAAAGAAGCCAAGAAGGAATGTAATGAGCAGGTTACTACTAATTTAGTGGAAACTTCTGAAGAATTTTGGAAAGTATTTGAAATTAAGACAACTAGTAGGATGGATTCTCAGATTTTGCCACCATTTTTTAAAAGGCAGAAAAATAAATGCAGAGAATTCAAAAAATAAAACAAATTTCATTATTTAGAGAGTCAAGAAATGGAAAAAGCGGAGATATGTTTGATAAAATTTGTTCGAAACAAAGACATAAAAGAAAATGTGGAAGAATTGGGGAAGTTTAAAATTTTTGTGGATAAAAATGGAATTTTAAGATTGAAACTTAAGATTAAGATTGATAACTTGAATATGAAAACTTTCAGTTGATGAACCCGAAAAAACTTGTCGTGGTAATCTGAAAATACTTTTAAGAATAATTCGAGAAAAAATTTGATTAATAAAAGCCAGAAAGACTCTAAATGGTCCATTTCCTACTAACAGGATTAATGATGCTGGAGTTTTTGAAATCTTTGGGGAAGACCTAAAATTATTTATTCGGACAATGTGACTAATTTTCATGGGAGCATTCATTTGTTTGGTAAGTTTAATTGGGAAGGAATTGAATAATTTTCTGGAACCAAAAGAATAAAATGGACTTTTAATCCACCATCGGCTTCTCGGTGAACTAAAACTCCCTTGAGATACCAGAGTTGATTGATTTCATTTTAGGTATATTTGATCTGGGGCCGCAGTATGTTGAGACTTTAGAGTAGGTTAACATAATATTTTAATGTTTATGAACTCTTTGGCTTGTCTTATTCAAAGCTCTTTCTTTTACCATCTTCGAGATTGCCCTTCTGTTCAAGTAGTGCCTTTTGTTTTTTCAGTTCATTCGCTATACCACAGGAAGGTTCTGGACCAATTGGAGCAAGTTAATCTGCCATAATTCGACCATTTTTACTGTGGACAGCTGTGGTAGCAATCAATCAGTAAAATTATATTCTATATTAAATTATTGGAAATTCAAAACAACCCCGCTTTCATAGTAAATGTTTTCAAAATATTAAATTGTTTCACCCATTAGTCAATTAATAACATCACCTATATAATGATGTGATAAAAACAAATAGACGGTAATTTCAAATGAAATATTTCTATTTGTTTTGTTTATTAAACATCAATAAATCTTATTTCACGCATAATATCTTTTTGAGTGTTGTCATATATATTGTTAACGCCCAATTAATATGTGATTACCAATGCATTTTCGTAATGAAGTTTAGTATTATCACTATTACACGCAGAATTCATTTTAATTCATTGTATTGAATATAAAAATTGCAGCTGTTAATTACACTTAATGTGGCGTCGGCAGCAGAATGCATTTGGCAATTTATTTTGCAGAAAACAGTGCTTGATCTAACTTAATTTATGTTGTGCAAAACAAGGTTCTAATTGAAACAAAAATAAATATATAGTTCAATGAAGTTTTTTTCAATTGGCGTAGAAGACTACTTTGTAGGATTGTACTGTTTTAGAAATACAATTCAGAATAATATGCTTTTATCAATATATTTTATATTGAAAATCCTGTTGGTTGGAGGTTGTCGAGAAGATACAGATATCATCTGCTGCTCTACGACTGGTTAGTTTCTTGTATCTTCTTATATTGCAGCGTAATCAACTGTCAGCTGTAGTATTGGTAGATACTTCAAGTGTAAAAAGTTTGAAATGTTGTTGGTGTTTGCTGTTTTCGATGTTAAAATGTGGAGGTAATGAAAATGTGATTATGAGGATAGGAAGAAAAAGGTGTATGAAGAAGAGGAAAAAGAAGATGGAGATGGAGAAGATGGGAGATTTCTAAAGACGCAGCAAGTGATGACATAATATGTACCTACTTCTGGATTAGGAGGGCATAACCTTCAGAAGAAGATGATGATGTGGATAACACAATCGTGAATAAATCAGGTTTGGAATGAAACATATGGGAGTGTGGAGAATTACAAGAATTATGATACACCAATTGAACTCAAATGTTCAGAGGAGAGTTGATGATAAAAAAGAGCTATTTGTTAGACTTTTATGACACCGTATGTTTGGAAATATCGTTAGATTGTGGCATATAAAGCATGTTTTCGGTAGTTCACGATTACCTTGAAATCTTTGAAGAGAGACAATAGATTTCAATGTTAATATGCTGATGTTTGTTGACTCTAAGGAGGTATACAATGTGTGCAAAGCTGGTTAGGGGCAATTTTAGCGAAGAAAAACTACAATTAATCTAGGAAAAACGCCAGGAAATATCCGGTGGCTGAAGGAAGTAAATCCGTAATTTATAATTGAGGGCTGTTGTCGGTAGAATGTAAAATTCAATTTCAATCAGATCCGTGAGGATTGTGTTGAAGAGATTTGAAGAAATTATTTTACATTATCATGGAACATGACACCAAAAATAAAAACCGTCTGTCATTACATTATTCTTTTAGAAACAGACAAAGAGGAAATAAAATTTATTTTTGAATAAGTCTATAAAGACAGGACTTCCAAAAAGTTCAACTGAGTTTTCAAACATTCTACGGATCTCTAGAAGATGTACAAAATTTTCAAAGATATGGACATCTTATGAATATTCTCAAATATTATATCTACGAATATGGAACAATGGGAAGCTAGAAATAATGTTTTTTTATTCATTCACGTAGGTGAAAAAAAAGAAAATTTTATGAAATGTTCAAATTGGAAGGTATTGCAAGGTATCTCAAGAATTGAAGGAGATATCAATACGTAACGTCTGGTGGGCAAACTGAAATAGAAAAATAGAACAATTCCATAATCATAAACTAATAACACAAAAAAATATAGAATCTTCACATCAAATATGAAACATACCATAGGAAATTATTTGAATGTCCTCTAATTTTCGAGATACCCTGCAAAACCATCCAATTTGGAACAATTGGGAAACTTTTAATGACTAATAGATAGCGATGTAATATGTATCATCACATTTTGGTATTTAGTTTGTGTACGAATTTAATAGATGGAGCTACACGGTGCTACAATTTCTTTCAAGTCGTATGAATATAGGAAATGAACAACGTATGTTAAGTTCTTTGCGTTCCATAATTTTAATGAGAATGTTACTTGATTTGTTCATCGCAATATTCAAAAATAATAGTTATTTATGTAACTAGTGTGTAAAGTAGCCTTTTTTTTGACGAATGTGAATAATGTCGCATGAGCCGCAGGCGAATGCGACAATCACATGAGTCGAAAAAAAGGTCTTTACACACGAATTGCATACAATATTTTTTCTACTAGCGAATATTTAATTAAAATGCAAAAGTTTAATAGTAATTTTCTTTACGCACTAGTGCGTAAAGAAACATACTTTACGCACTAGTGCGTAAAGTAAGTTAAATTTTTCTTTAGAAGAATCTTTAACGCTATTATTAATTTCTTATAAGATATATTTTTTTCGTAAATACTCATGGATTTTTGGGGCAGTAAATCATTCGCAGCATTCTGTGACACATCTAATATATTTGGTGGTGTATTTGCCAAGTAATTTGAGAGATCGTCAGAGGAATCCATCTTTATTTTTATAATAATCTAAAATAATATCATAGTATTCTAAAAATATTCAATTCTGAAATATAAAATACAATTGCTTACCCTAGGTATAGTCGGAAAATCTCAATTTAAATTTTAAATGCCCATTTACCGTATTATTTCTAGTACTCAATAATTATTTAACAATAATTATTAGGTTACTTTACCGAATTCTATAGGTTTCTATCTCCAATTTATTAAAAAAACTTAGATTTAATATCCGTTTAATATTCCGTTTATTTTTATAAGACTAGATATCTATAACTACATACATATAGGAATTTTTTCTTTACGCACTCGAAAATGTGTCTAAAGTACGTACTTTACACACGGTAGTAGAAAAAAGTATTTTTTGCAACCTGGTATAATCACTATTCACGATAACTATATAAATCAGAGTTTGTTTGTAGTGAATCCTTTTTAGCACTTAAAAGTCTAGACCAAAGTTAACCCTTCACTATGAGTATTTTCTTTGTTTGTTCTAGGGGCTTCGGTTTCATCACTTTCAGCGACCCATCAAGCGTCGATAAAGTACTAGCACAAGGAACACACGAACTCGATGGAAAGAAGGTAAGTGATTTCATTCATTAAACTCCAAACTCGATTTTTTTTTCATACATTTACTCATTTTTTCGTTTGAAAAAATTAATCACATCTTTTCTCATTATCTCTTTGATGTTAAATACTAAATCTGGTGTATATGAAATGGAGACCCAAGGTTTTACACTTAATATATCTTATAAAGAAGCTCACGAATGAGTGTTTGAAGAAAATTCTCGGATTCAATCATGTACATACATTTCATCACAAAGAAGAAAACGCACCGAGCTTTTCATACTACAAAGGAAAAGCCCGAATAAAAATGTCGGGTCTAGTGAGCTTCGGAATGATAAGAACGTCTCTTAAACTGAGTTTATTCCGTCGTAAACGTTTTTATTATTATTCAAAAGGATATAAAGTGTATAATTGCATTTTGGCGCGAAAGAAAAACCTTTTTCGGATTCGATTATAGATTTATAGGAATCTTTTTAATTCGCGAAGTGTTGCAGTGCACCAGAAAGCGTTGGGCTTAGCGAGTTTTTGAATTTTTATTCCGTTTTATGGGATCATAAAATTGGGCTTGAAATTTTGATACTTTTTGTATTTCGATTAGTTATACTTTGTTGTAGTTAGAAGCAAGATGAAGGCTTTGGTTGTAAATGTAGTTAATTTGTGATTTAAAAAGTTACTCTCTCTCTCGGACAGATTATTTTGATATGTCTAAGGATATAGACTCTTACGATTATAGTATCCAAGGTAGGATTTCCCCAAGAAGGATCGAATGAAAAGACAGTTGATGAGGACTCTTTAAATAAACGGTACAACCACGAGCACAAGAAGTCTAAAGAATGGGGTGCCGAGGTCTCGAAGCCTCTGACTGGTGGAGCCGAACCAATAAATCAATCATTTTGTAGCAATAGGATTACTTCAAATCCACTAAATGCTGACTTTTTTCTCTATATACTTTTAATACAATACCTATTAGCGCCATTAATGAAATTAAAGTGGAAATTTTATAACAACGTTTATTTATATGTATATATGATTCATTTAATCTCACATTTTAACCAAAGTAATGAATTTCCGCTTTGAAAGCAGACGCTTTTATGCGGTTTTCTTTTTCCCCGATTTAGTTGAATTTGAAAATGGCTACAAACAAATTTCAGACCGACCATTAATTTTGTTCAAATGGTGCTTGTAGGTATTTTTATGTACGAAAACTTCTAGATCATTCATTCATTCATTCAAGTGGATTTAGCGTTTTTAATGGATTTTACTTGTAGGGTCGTTTGAAATGGCGATAAATAATACTGTTTAATAGTTAATTTCAAAATTTTCTGGAAAACCACAATCTCTCGACATACTGCTTAAGTACTACTACAATATATACATATATATTTGGAATTGTATTATAAACTTCGTCGAGTTGCATGTTTGGTAAACAAAATTCTAGTTTAGTTGGAAATTTGGTTATCATATTTTACTCTCAAGTAAAAATAAGATTACATGATTTCTGACAGCGAATGAATGAAATTTGGTATTAAAAACCAACTTAATGTGAAGTATAGTCTCTAAAAAATATCAGGAACATGATTAAGCTATTCATTAACTTCAAAGTAACATTATAAAAAAAGAAATTTCAAGCAATCACTTTTTGGTGTCTTTATTACGTTCTGAACCGTCATTATTTCCTAACAAATCCAAGTTTCTGTTCCTGATAAACTGTCACCGACACAATACATAACGATTACAAGGAATGAACCGTTATAATTACCATTGTTTGAATATCCATAAATTCAGGGACGTTACAAGGGATACTACAACAAAATCGTTTGTTTGAAAATATTCACAAAATCTACTTAATTTTCTTTTAGTGGAGTTACTATGTTTTTTAAGCTTTCACTAGCAACACGTCCACGACATGAACTCACGTGGACAATCAGAAACTGTCAGAAACGTTCAGAAAATAGTCGACCATTGCAATCAGAGATAGGAATTATACGAAAGTAAACTGGTTGTTTACTATGGCCAGTTATTCTCCGTTCGTTTCTGACAGTTTCTGATTCCGGTTGGAACAGATCTATGTGGGGTGACATGAGCACAATTAGATCTTTTAGGTCTCACTAGACATTATAGAGACACAGTCAATGAGACCTAAAGATCTATTGTGCTCCCTTACTTACTAACATTCCCGTTAAGACCCTGTTGATACTCCTAGTTCAATTTTACTTTGACTTGGGCACTCGTTTGATCTTAACAGGCTGTAGTCATCATAAAATGAAGTATTTTATGGTAGTCATCTAGAAGTTTCTAGGAAATCCTAATCAGTGATTGCTATCAACATGCGCAGGTGCATTTTCGCGTACAACACTCCTTGACAGTTTTTTGTCTGTTAGTAGGCAGTACCAACGTTAACGTTACAAAAATGTCGTAACAGTTTTTATTCATAGGAAACTGTAAATGAACTGACAAGCAACAATCTTTGGTGAATAAAGAGAGTCAATTAATATTGAGAAAGGTTGATCTGCAAACCGCATCTTATAAGTTTGGTCACAGAAATTTGTTTTTCAATTACCTACCTGAATCCCTTTTTTACAGTTCGGCTTCGCCACTGCTAACTAGTTATTCAGGTTTCAATTGTATTGTTTAAGTATACCGACCAATATTTGGTTGACGTAAACAAGGGTCTTTGTAATTTTCAAGAAAACTGAAATCGTTATCACAATCGGATACTGTTTTCAAAAACAGATGCCCTGCTTTGTGGAGTATTTACGCTTGTTAACGGGTTTGGATTGTATGTAGTTGACAATTAAAAAGAGTTTCTATATGTCGCGTATCGAGTAGTTAACTTCGTCTTTTTCACGAGGAAAATCATTATTGTTCCTTCTTAATGAATCCTGCACGAGTTATCATAATTACAGAATCTTATTTTTGAACTGACTGCAAAAGAAGCTTGCGCGTAATTATGGAAAGATACGTTCTGGTCTCCAGTACGGCTTTGAATTATTGAAAAATTCTATAAAATCTCTTTGTATCTCGGAATATGTTGTACTTGATGTTTCTCCAAAAAAGTTGTTTGAACAGTTTCCATGAATTGGGAATTATTTAGTTTTGTGTAATTAGATTCCGAGACTTGGCAACACTGAAGTTATCGTGTTTGTATAGTAACATTTGATATTTTCAGTTGTCCCACTATAAAGACGCTTCGAAAACAACATTCTGGATGAAAGTGTAACAATCCCAGAAGCTCTAAGCGTTAATTAATCACCCTATATGTGACTGTAATATGTACAAGTAGAAAAAATTGACCTTTACCCTGACGTCACTAACAATGAACAGTAGTAAATACAAACTTTATATACCTCATCCTTTTCTACTGACAGTAAAAACACATCATACAATATACGTACACTTGTCTTTCAAGCAATGACATACGTTCTTATGTAACTCTAATTATTACTTCCAAAAGTTGAAAAGAGATAGCACCAAAAACTATTAATCGGTTGTATTCATAAGAATTTATTTTGACCTCTTATGACAACTGTAATTATTTTGATACATCAAGTTTTGTTCAAATCGTTCCATCATTTGCATTCATATAAATTCTATAAAATCGGTTTTTTTCAAGACCTCCAATTTATTATTTTTATTCCACGATAAGTACAGAATTTTCTGTTTCGCATTTAATGAATATTTCCAACTTAACCTCACTTTTTAGACGGTGGCTGAACAAGATTAACAAGCAGTCAACGTATTTACGCACACGACAAAGTAATTGTAGCCATTTTTGACTCATTGATTGATTTCGCGAGGTTAGTAGGTATGACGTCAGGGTAAAGGTCAATTTTTTCTACTGTATATCTCTAAGTTCATTATTACTATAAGGTTAGGTCGTAGGGAAAACAGTGTATATCACTTGTTAAAAACACATTTATCATACTTACAAATATGTTGAACGAAACTTCAGGAATTACTTTTCCATGCATATTAGAATGATACTGAATTGGTTTTAGTACGGTGAAACGCCGTTTTATGAAGTAACAAATCAAATATATGTCTCGCAAACCAATTACATACCGAGTTGATTTATATGCCGTTCTAAATTTTCCGACAATAGCAAGTACATGTTAAGTTTAAATGGAATATTTAAAGCTTTCCATTTATTAAATAAAATTAGTCAAATGCTACTACCTTCGTACGTCTTGTTATAATTGATATGAATGAAACTTGTGAAATGTTAAATAAATGATTTTTGGGAAAGTTTTAGCGAGGAAAATCACTGAAAGAGAAGGAATAATAATAAATTGCAGGCGCTTCCCAATTTATGTCTGTTTATTTTATTGATTTATTTTCCTTCTTCCACTTCTTTCCACTGTAACTATATCTCCCATTCCCTCGCCAGTCACCGTCTTCACCTTTATAAGATTCAAAATCGGTACTAGGCTTTTTGACACTATACAGAATCGGCAAATGACTTTGTTCCGTATAGCCATCCTGTGAGTGAAAGAGAGAAAGCTATAGAATAAATGAGAGACAATGTCGTCCCCTCTCCGGAGAGTGTATCGGGTCTAGAGTGGTGGGTGTTTCATGGAGGGAAAGTACGCTGCTCTCTCTTGGTCTCAATTCAATTCATAGTGCTTTTTTTCAAAGGAGCCGTCATTTCGCCTGCACCACCTCAGCCTCCTGGGCATATTGTGGATAATCCTAGTGTTCTGACTACAGACTACATACTTTGTGGGAAAGTGTCCCGTAAGTAGCCCCGTTATGGTGCGTAGTTTATTCCTGCTTATCGAGAGCAGTTCTTTCGCTACTTTTTCTTATGGTCCTTTCATGAATTTATTCCCATGTATTTGCCTGGGCATATTCTTCCAGTGTTTATTGTGTTGTTCTTTCACCCACCCTTTTAACCATGACCTAGCTAAGCATCTGGGGATGCCCACAGCTGGATCGGGTCCGTTCATCAGAGTTGACGATCCTGCTCTTGCGAGTTCGTCAGCTTTTTCATTGCCAGCGATTCCTTTGTGACCTGGGACCCACTCCAGTGTTACACTGTTTCGAGTCGCCAGTCTTCTAAGTTCTTCGCCGCATTCCCATACCAGCAGAGATGTTACCCTAGAGCTCTTAAGTGCTTTGAGCGCAGCTGGACTGTTACTGTAGATCCTGATCTGCCTCTTTTTGTAGGCTCTCATGTTATTTGCCCTTGCACATGCAAGTATTGCATAGACCTCTGCCTGAAATACCGAGGCGCATTTTCCAAGCGAGACGATTCCTTCATATTTGCTGGACTTGCTGTATATGCCCGCTCCGGTGCCGAGCTCATTCTTTGATCCGTCTGTGTACCAGATCAGTTCATTAGCTCTACTTAGTGGTGGTGCTTAATGTTGCTTCTATATTTGAGATTTCCCAAAGTCTTCTACATTTCCAATTTCTTTCATTAAACTCTACCTTTATTTCCAAAAGTCTGTTTTTCCTTTCTTTTTAGCTAGTTCCTACATATTTATAAAAGTGTTTTCTTTGACTCTCCATCCAATCTCCTTTATCGGGATATTGCATTACTCTAGCCATTCTTTCTGGCTTCATTTTCACCATGTGGTACAGCTTGAGACTTTCTAATATCATCCAGTAAAATGGATTATTCATAACTCCAAATAATATTAATATCAATTCTATTACTTTACAGATTCAAAATTACCTTCTTCCTTTATTATGAATAATTTTCAATACCTGTTTTTAAATACTCGAAATCCATCAAATACATCCCATAATAACTCCGCTTGAATAGGTAATTCCTATATAGTAATTTTCATCTGTCAAACACTACCCAAACCTATAATTTATCAACCAACATTAATTCATGATCCAAGTATGTTCATATGAATATAGTTAAAGTCGTTATTGATGCTTCGCGATTACCAACAACTTGGCAACATCGTAAATCATCGGCTGTCGATCTGTTTATACATCGCTAACAAATGGCTGTTTACATTTTGTGTCAATATATGTCCCAAGTTCAATGGAAAAGGAATTATGTGGAAACTGTGCGGACGATCCTGTCCGATGATAATATTAAGTAATTTAAAGAGTTTGCTCAAGCATAGGGATGGTAAATTAAATTTTGAGATGAAGAAATGGATTTTTTCTACGAAATTACCAACCAAAACACTATTTTGCACATTGGTTGTGATGAGCAAAATTAACAAAAGTTTTGGGAATAGAGGCATAAAGCATAGCCAAAGTGACATTAGGCATACCTACAGCAAATTGTCATTCTGCTTATCTGTAGTCTGTGGTATTTAAACAATAAACCCGCAAAACAGTGAGACTTCCCTAGTTGCAATGCAACTGCTTATTTATTTATTGTCAAACTGAAGGCGTCATCTTCGCCGCACTACACTCACACAGTATCAATAGTTTTCCTTTATTTTTCGTGCCGGAAAATATACCCCCGAATTGAAAAACCGTGGTCGTAGGAAAAATATAGTGTACAACATGGGCGCATTTTAGTATAAATAATCCATGTAACAATCTTCAACTATCGATAGTAAAGCAAAGTAGTTTTATATCAAAAACTATTCGTATATGACAACATAATCAATAACCTAATTTAAAATTCTATTGAAACGTTATATTCCAGCAAATTTAGCGTATTATCTCCCCTGAAACTACCTACACTTTAGGGTAAACTCCTACTCGATCCGCTATAAATTTTGGTTTCGTCTAATCCACTGTGTATCCCGAGAAATCTATTCTTGTAGGAACTCCATAACTCCCGCGTAGTTGCTCTAATGATACTCATTTATTTTCGATCTAATTTCGGCAATTAAGTGCCATACGGCCTCAATTTAGGATTAAATTAATACTTTTGCTTTTGGTGGAGAGAGAAAGTCAAATTGGTGATGTCGCTTACGAAAAGCGTTTTTAAATAGTAATAGTTAGGGGGTTGCTTTCACTGATTTTTTCGTAGAAAGAAGGAGATATCGAGTATATTTGGATAATAGGGACTTGAACCAGTTCTAAAAATCACCACTTATCCCTATACGTATCGCAATGCGCATGTGCAGAAGCGATACGTGGGTTTCGTTACGTTACGTGAAACGTATCAATCCGTCACACGTACCTAGCGTACGTATCGCTTTATTGTGTTTCGTGTTCGCGTTTTTCAACGACCAAAGACCAAGAAACGCGAAAGGTAACTTTGAAAAAGACTTTTTTTTTAGTAGATGTCAAGGTAATAGTACTCACTATTTTTTAGGTTAAAAATTAAAACACATGTGAGGAGCATCCACGCAAAAGTGAAAAAATCCATTCGAAATATATCTGCATAAAACGATATTTTTTGCTGTAGCCACAATTTTTGAAAAATTTGTGGTTTCATTTTAGCTAAAATTTTTCAAAAAATATTAGAAAATATGCCACAGTTTTTATTTTATTTTCGCTAAAATATTAAAGGAGTTTTTCGATATAATGATATGGATTTATTAACTTTTGCTCAAAATGTGAGGATTTGTATCGTTTTGCTTGACCAGCTGGTTGGAATTGTTCTCTTTTGACTGACATAATATAATATAAGCCGTTTCAAGCAGAAAAATATTTGACTTCTTGTATCTATAATCAGTGAATTACCAGTATAAGGGAGGCAGTAAAAAATAACACAGTGTATTGTCTTACCTTTCACGCCGTTCCCGCTCCCTTTTAGTAGGTTTCCGTTGTATTTTTCGAGATCCACTGTTACCCCCACCTACTGAGATCAAAGAGTCATTCATTTTAAATAATAAATCAATAAGTAAATCACTAAAAACCAGTAAATTACTCCAAACACTTCCAGCTGATGCAATAGTGAAATATATTTGCAGGTGTCGTGCTCTCTATCGTTGCCTATGGCTATTACCCAAAATCGCGGAACAGTTTGCACCACTAAGACATGTTCAGACAACTTGCATTAACTGTTATTCACACTATTAAACACAAGATGACACACTATGTATAAAATATAATGTGTAGTAGGCAGTTCTGAAATACCTCTGGATTTGTTCACTTTTGCATGGTTCTTAACAGCGCCTTCGTATATTCTGCAAGGATTTGCTACTTTTTTTTAAATATTGGTTAATCCTGATAATCCTGGTCAGTATATTTGAACAAACTGGAATTATTCCAAGCAATAGGATTGAAGGACAACTAGTCTTTACAGATACCCCGGGATAGTGAGTCAGTGTTCTTGTGGCCTCACTATTTAAACTGTCCAACTCTTTTACTGCCTATCTTGTATACCCCCCTACTACTACTTAGCTCTTGAGAAGAGTCTCCTTTAGTCCTTTTTCCCTGAGGAGTTCATCTGTTGTAGGCTTCAACTTAGGTAAATGTCCATCTTCTATCTAATAATCTCCTAGGTGCTGTGCCCTATGATTCTGAATTGCTCTGCAATTTGCATGTAGGTGAGGGGGGGTTTCTTCTTTCTTCACTATATCGAGCTTTTTCAGACAATCAGAATCTTTGATTGTCTAAGCCTTTCTAGATCTTTCTAATGGTCAGATCTCTTTTCTTCAGCTTCGCCGAAGTGTCTTACAACTTCCCTTAAAATTATGAAAGTTGGTTTTCAACATAAACTGCTCTTTAATCTGAATATACAGCGTGTCCACGGATGGAGTATCCTATATATCTTTCTTGTGGCATTATTTATTATTTTTTCTCTTATTTTTTGGGAATCAAACCACAATAATATTTTTTTCGTTGTGTCAGATAGGGATCAAAAATTATTTTATCATTAGTTAATCTTGACAAAGGTAGCTGGAACGCTACCGAAACGTCGAAATAAAAAAATAAAAAAGAAACATTATTGTGGTTTGATTCCCAAAAAATAAGAGAAAAAAAGAATATAGTCCAGTAACTGAAGACCTGAAAATAGGCAAACCTATCAATATATTTGTCCAATAATTTTTTTTTGGTTGATTTGTAGTTCTTGACAGGTACTTCAAAGGAAGAAAAACTTCTCCAAGATTGCCCCTTGGCTAAGGGCCCAAAATGGCCCCTAAAGTCACAAAAAAACGGTTTTCCGCCAATATCTCCCGAAATACGCAAGTAAGACAATTTTTGTTAAAATAAAAAATGAAGGTCGTTGAATTATCTAAAAAAATGGTTTTCATCATTTTTTCCGCAACACGAATATTTATTGCGAAAATGGCCTTTAAAAAAACCAAAATTTTTACACCGAATATTTTTGGTGGTTTCTTACTAAATTTCTGCTCGAGGGCCTCGGAAATACATAGATTTTCACGTTAGACTTTGGAGACCAATTGTAGATGGCGCCAGTGGAATACCTGCACTCGCTAAATTGTGGTGTATATACATGAAAATCTGGGTACCAATCGTTTTTTCGGCAATTATTGGCGTATTTCACACGATTTTTGTGTGAGCAACATTTCGTGTCTTTATTCTATTAGTCAATGTTCAGTGTAATTTCACAAGGATATGAGTCGCAAATTCACTAGAAAATTGCGAAATCTTATTGCTCCATGTGCACGGAAAAAAAAGATATGTTATATCAACTAAATTTATTTAGTCACTTTTATTTGATTAACTCGATTAAATTTCATTCATATCAAATACTGAATGTATTCGTCCGACGAAATATTAAAATTGCCGAAACAAAATGCAATTGTCGACGTAATCCTAGAAATTTCTTGAATCAAAAATGGACTTATCAAGTGAAGTATTTTCTAATTTACATCAAAGTATTATAATATTATCTCAAAAAAATGATTTATTCAAATCAAACAAATTAACACGCTTGATTCAAACATACACTTGTCAAATGAATTATATTTCAACTTACTTTAAGCGAATAATATTATTAGCTCAAATATAATATTTGGTTGACTCAAACAAGTGAATTCGCTCGGTTCAAAATAAATTTTTTCAAATGAAGCATTTTTCAACTCCTTTTAAGCGAATAATAATATTAATTCAACCTTAATATTTGCTTTTCAATCAAGCATGTACACTATATTGTTAAAAACAAAAAATGAATTGGTTTGAAACTTAAAATCACTGAAGTAACTCATTTCAATAGTCCATTTGAATTATTTATTCTTTTTTGTTTCAATAGATGCAATAGTTCAATCGGAATAACTTCATATTTGTATCAACTGATTATCTGTTTCATTCAAAATGTTGTTACTTAGTAGATTGTCCTGTTTCTATCTATCACAACGTTTTCACTCCATTCTTCATTTTATATTGTTCTAAGATAGGAGTTAGATCGTTAGGTGAGTGATAACCTGTTGTCTGGAAATTGTTCTGGATTAGAGGACTATTCAGGTAAATACAATTATGTATTCTATTTACAAATAGGTATTATATTATTTTGTTTCTTCCGAAAAAATGTTCATTTTTGGTTTAAGATGATAGGTAGTTTGTCTTGTATCAGTTGTATCTTAAATATATCGCATACATCACATTCTAAACGAAACATGAATTTAAACCGAGATTAAACCCGGTTTTAAACAGTAAGTACCTAATGTCTTTTTTACAAAGTTACGGTACTTTGCTATGATCCTACCTAATCTAACCTACCTAATTGGAAATTTAAGGTAATGAGTCATTACCTTCACTTTAAATTTCTTATATGCATCATCATTAACTTGCAAATTGTTAATTCTAAGCGTTATAGTATAGTGCTACCTAAATTCAGCGTTTGAGAAAGGGACATGTGATACATTCATTGGGGCTGCATTTCGTATATTTATATTTATGCTTGTTTAGAACATTCATTGAACTCTATTTATTTTTATTATTGGAACTTTAGTTCTTTATGCCAGGTTATGTTTGAGCGACCAGGGGTCGCGACGGAAAAGATCTGACCGTTACGCGTTACGTTACGAAACGTTATGTTACATTTCTTCGTTATGTGCTTTGCTTTTGCGTGCTTGTGCCTCCTTAGTCTCTCTCTCTCTCGTTTACGAAGCAGCGATTCATAATAATAAATATGCTCCTACCCGGATTTGAACCCGGGCCGCCCGCGTACAATGCAAGCATTCTAACCACTGAACCACCGATGCTATATTGAAATTCTATGCAAATCTGGTATTCGCAGTGCTAGTGATCTACTTGAATTTGTTCGGATAAATTTTAACTATTATTTCCATAATTTGTTTTGCGCGATTAAGGGGTCTAGCACATTTACTTTTCGAAATACAGGGTGTTGAAATTTTGAAAGCTTGAATGTTTTAATTCGATAACTTTAAAATGGATGGATAAATTGATTTGTCATTTGGCAGGTTGTTTTTAAATGTAAAAGGGCATACCTATTTTGAAAGAAATTGTAGTTTGTGCAACTAGTGTGGATATGATGGCCATGTCGCACGAGGACGAAGTTTGAGCACGACGCCGTAGGCGGAGTGCTCAATCGTTCAAGTGCGATACAGACAATCCACACGAGTCGAGCAGCATATTTTTTCTACGATCCACTTAAGAAAAAATCTAGAAAATAAAAATTTCTATAAACTGTAATATACCTAACTTCAAATTAAAAATTTTACAATTCAATTTTATGTTTCCACTAATTTTGTGGTAAACGTACAGTTCTTGAAATTTGTATAGGGCTACGGTTTCATTTTTGGAACTTTAGTTCTTTACGCCAGGTTATGTTTGAGCGACCAGGGGTCGCGACGCAAAAGATCTGACCGTTACGCGTTACGTTACGCTACGTTATGTTACATTGCTTCGTTATGTGCCTTGCTTTTGCGTGCTTGTGCCTCCTTAGTCTCTCTCTCGTTTACGAAGCAGCGATTCATAATAATAAATATGCTCCTGCCCGGATTCGAACCCGGGCCGCCCGCGTGCAATGCGAGCATTCTAACCACTGAACCACCGATGCTATATTGAAATATTCTATGCAAAGCTGGTATTGGCAGTGCTAGTGATCTACTTGAATTTGTTCGGATGAATTTTTACTATTATTTCCATAATTTTTTTTGCGCGATTAAGGGGTCTAGCTACTTTTTCGAAATACAGGGTGTTGAAATTTTGAAAACTTGAATGTTTTAATTCGATAACTTTAAAATGGATGGATAAATTGATTTGACATTTGGCAGGTAGTTTTTAAATGTAAAAGGGCACATTTTGAAAGAAATTGTAGTTTGTGCAACTAGTGTGGATATGATGGCCATATGCACGAGGACGAAGATGGAGCACGACGCCGTAGGCGGAGTGCTCAATCGTTCAAGTGCGATATGGACAATCCACACGAGTCGAGCAGCATATTTTTTCTACGACCCACTTAGGAAAAAATCTAGAAAATAAAAATTTCTATAAACTGTAATATAACTTCAAATTAAAAATTTAACAATTCAATTGTATATTTCCACTAATTTTGTGGTAAACGAATGTCCAATTTGTATAATGCTACGGTTTCCTTTTTTAAATATACGATGCTGTTATAAGTAGATGTTGCCAGTCGGACTCCCTCATGGAGGGTACCGTACCATTATCTATAATAATGAATATTTTGCTAAATATTTCAAACGTCTACCTGTTGTCGTTATTAATATCAAGCAGAATGATTATTTAAAAATAAAATTAACAATAAAAAAAAATTCCTCGCGGGGAATCGAACCCGGGTCTACCGCGTGAGAGTCTGGTGTGCTTACTACTCAACCACCAAAGAATATTCAAATTATTTATCTATAACGTCAGATGTATTACATAGCTTTTGCTTAAAAGGAACTAAAGTTCCTACCGTGTGTCCCGCGACACGTTCTACCTTTTTACTTCTTTGTAAATCAACATATATTATGATTTGATTTTCCCTGATGCCCTTATAGTGAATTTGCAAGTGGATTGGTTCCAATTTATGGAAAAGTTATTGCGGTTGAAAAGAAATGCAGTTAGTGGAAGTTTGATATTATGTTTTAGAAAATTAATATTTTATTTTGTTGTTTTTTCTTTTTAAATAAAATGCTATGAAGTATATTTAACTTTTCTTTTTTAAAGCACTCAGTATGTTATGCCAACTTAATTTTTATATTAAAATTAGCAATCAGTTGATTAAACTGATTGCATTTCAAGTTCAATCAACATATACTTTTCAACTAAAATATTTAATTTATCGGATAAATTCTCAAAATTAACACAAGCAATTAATTTTCTTGATTTGCTTATGAATTTCGTTGATATAGTAATTTTGTTATTCAATTTAACAACATAATTCTTCACCTGAATCCAAAATTTGTTTCGAACCAAGCAAAAAAAAATTGATATGATGATAACGTTTGTTCATTAGATCATTTATTATAATTTGTTCAACAACAAAAATTGACTAAATCATTATTTTTCTCAATTGATTTGATCATTTTTCAGATTCAATTCAACAAAATATTCACTATGTTGAAGCAATAATTTTATCAAAATAATTTATGAAAATGGTCCGGTTGACTAAATATTTGGTTCATTCAACAAACAGTTAGTTGCATCAATACTTTAACCTGCATTAAAACCAAGAAATTATTTTAATTACTCCAAAATAATATTTTGTCGTGCATATATGACACTTTAATTTAATTGATCCAAATAAATTTTACTTGATACAACGATTCTTTTTTTTCCGTGTGGCAGTCTTGAGTGACGGCGTTTTGGCTACTAGTAAGTCAATACCTCAATACCTCAATAGAAGCTGATGATAATAATTTTTAGATAAATATTCTTTGCATTTTTTTCATTCTTTGCAAATTTTTCGCAAACTTCATAAGGAACAGTATAGGTGCAGGATTTCAGAAAAAACAAGGAATTTTTAAACAAATACCATTTATTCTTATAAAAATTAGGTTGAAAATACAAAAAAAATAGAAAAATTCAGAGTAGGGTAAAGGCACCAGTGAATGCCAGGAGCCAGTGAATGCCAGTTTTTGCAAAAATCCGCGACAAGGCGAGAGCTATAATTTTTCAACCCGAGTAACATGTTTGTTTATGCTGGAAAACGAAGTTCTAGAACTTCAAATATGAAATTAAAACGCGATATTTCATGACGAGAATCGCTGATTTTGAGTGGCATTCACTGGCATTAAGGTGGCATTCATTGGTGCTGTTACTCTAAGTTTAACCAATTCATGTCTTCAGATTCATCCTCTTCATCATCAGTGTGATGCTCGTCACCTATTACCTCTTGCTCTACTTGTTCCTCTGTCCCTCTTGACCCTATCCCTTGTTCTTCCAGCTCCATTTCTATCTCATCATCTTCCAACCCTTCTGTTTCTCTTTCCACCCATGTTTCTTCCACCTCCCCCTCAAGCTCTTGTGGTTCTCCTTCCACCTCCAATTCTTCCGGAAATATACCTTCATTTTTCTCATAATTTAAACACTGTGTCAACTGACATGAACCACAGATAGAGGAGCATTTCAAACCTGCTTTTAAACATGAACAATTTTTCTCGCAGCCTGTTTTGCACTGATAAAAAATAATCTTCAAGAGTTCCGGGGGGCCGGATTCTTTGTGGTCTGAATCGGCAGCAGTACATCCTCTGCACGTTTCCACCCCCATTCCTCTGGTGAAAGTTCGTTTCCCAGACAGCTTTGAACTTGTATATACACCCTATAAAAGTGCTGCCTAGCAGCTTCAGCGGTGGGGGGTAAGCATTCCAGTTTTATCGCAGTCTTGTTTTTGGCCAATCCAGCAAACATTCTTCTTTATTTTCCCTCTTGATGCAACACTAGCGAGTCAAAATTGTCACTTATTCACTTTAAAAAATTCTTCTTTTTAATTGATCAATTGATAATCGTAAAATATTTATATAATGATTTATAAAATATTTATATAATATTCATAAAATTCCTGCAAACGATTACGACTGCTCCAAAAAACAATAAAAATTTAATGTCAACAAGATCAGACCACTGGGGTGGGCGCGTGGGTACACGTGGTAAGGTTAGGTACGATTCTCTCTGGTGGAGGGAGCATAAAAGACTTATATAAGAGGCGTACAAGAGAATAATAAACATAAAAGAACGGCGCTCAAATATGGGGAACAAGTTATATGGATGGGAAGGTCAAAATATAAGCTTCAATTCAGTGTGGGTATTAATTCTCAAAAAATCAACAGCGGAGAACAAAAAGCATTTTTAAAAAAAGGCCGGTTTTCACCCGTGTTACCAATTTTCCCGGTCCCTGGAAAATGAGTGCATTGTATTCCGAATAAAAATATTGGTTCAGAGAGTAGACATAGTAAGCTTTCAAATGGTGTGCATTTAATAACAAAATAATTGAACATTAGTATTTTATTTTCGCTTGTTTACAAGATTTGTGAGAACTCCGAAAACGACTGAAAAATGCAAATAAATAAACTTTTTATTGAAACGCCACAAAGATACTGAAAAAAAATTTCTGGAACATTCAGGACCTCCCAGACCCCATTTGAGAAAACAAGGGATAATAAATCATTTGAAATAAATAAAATGTCAATGATTCAATGGAAAAGGCCAAAATATTGGGGAAAAATAACATTGGCCAGTTTTTGCAATGTCCTCGACGGGCGAGAACGGGGTTTAAGGTACACATATTGATACCTACGGATATTCCCATTACAATGAACTTTAAATAATCGAAAAATATTAATTTTTGACCGAGTTCTGGAAGAATTTGTCCGCCGGTTTACAAGTTAATTTTATAGACGGTAGCATTTCTAGAGGTAGTGCAGCCGCGTAAGCGAGGGGACGTTTGGATGCGATTATCTCGAAAAGTATTGAATTCTCGAAAAAAATTATAGGGACCATTTTTGTAGATAATTCAACGACCTTCACTTTTTACCTAAACAAAAGTTGTCCAAATTGCATATTTCGGGAGATATTGGCAGAAAACCTTTTTTTTGGCCCAAAATGGCCCCTTAGCCAAGGGGCAATCTTGGAGAACTTTTTCTCCCTTTGAAGTACTGTCAAGACCTACAAATCAGGCCAAAAAAATTATTGTACAAATATATTGATAGGTGTGCCCCTTCAGTTACTGGACTATTAGGTGAAACCTGGAGATTCAATTCTGAATCGAATGGCGTAGACAAGAACCTCACAAATCTCAAGTCTCCCGAGATATTAGCCAATATGTGGCGAAATGTCAAAAAGTCAGACTACAGGTTTTCATAAAACTGGCGGGTTTTGAAAAACTTGAATTTTTTTCCATTTTATGGGGTCTCAGAACAAGCAAAACTGAAACAACACTGAATTAATATTTAAAAATTTTCCACCTATAGGATACTCCATCCGTGGACACGCAGTATATCAACCGCGCTCATCATCCGAAATGGTTGATTCTATTTTAATTTCAAACATATTTTGATTAATCTTACGCTGTCGAGCGCATCAAGTTTGTCTCTGATTTAAAATAGCATAATAATATTTCAAATTCGGCTTGCATTTAGATTATTGTTCAAGCTTTCAAGTTTATTTGGATTTCTCGACAGCAGTTCTCATTACAGGCCAGTCCAAGTTAGTAACACGCAAAGGTTAGGTCTTTCCATTTCACATGTCTATATGAATTTGTTTCCGTGAAAGAACCTTGAAGTTACTAAGTTACTGATGAAAGTGAAAGATCTATTACTTTGTAGTGATGATTCTGGAGATAAATATAATGAAGATGGATGCAAAAAAGTCGACATAATGATAGTGAGTGAAAGTGATGATGATAAAAGTAGTGGCGAAAGTGATAATGGCAGAGATAATGCCGATTTATCTTCTCTGTGTTTTTCATCAGCCGTACTCTGCTATTAAGATGATTAGCATCAAGAGTGCAGTACAGCCAGTTACAGCCTTGTCCTCCTCCCCGTCCAGATTAAGCAAGGCTGCTGCTTAGAGATTTAAAAATTCTTCGGTAAAGACATTGGCTTGCCTTAAACTTGGTATTCTTAAACTCTTGCTTTGTGGTTCAAGATAGATTTTTTTTTCAGTTTTTGAATGATGATGAACTAGGATTGAGTCCATACAAGAACAGCATGATTTATTGCACTCAGTGTGTATAGTCTATCTCGTATTCAAAAGGAGTGTTCCAGTTACGTAGT
Organism: Galerucella tenella; assembly: GCA_910591685.1. Classification (NCBI taxonomy): domain Eukaryota; kingdom Metazoa; phylum Arthropoda; class Insecta; order Coleoptera; family Chrysomelidae; genus Galerucella; species Galerucella tenella. The sequence goes on from CAJUYH010001735.1 coordinate 39,112, forward strand.
GCCTAGATATTTCTCTTTTTCCAAAAATGGAATGCTTCTATGTCTTAACTCCCATTTCTTACCATCTTTTGCATAAAATCTTTCAACAAATAAAAATACATTTCTGTTCAATTAAGATTGAGATGAGTTTTATTGTTATAAAGCGTTAAAATGTGAATTCATACAGGTACTGGTCTATTAAATTATTGCAGGCTTTTGTTATCTTTTCCGACAGCTGTTGCGGTAGTAGAAATTAATAGCGGAAAATTGAGGTTTTCATTCTTCGCAATAACGCTAGTTTTAATGTGATGGAACATCATACCTGGCTGATTTCTGAAACAATAAATCTCCATTTTATGTAGAATCTGTTTCAAATTCTTTTGACACCTGAAGAAGCGACTCTAGATTGTGAGTGGTATTTAATATGCTAAATAACTATATCGCACGTAACTTGATCTACGAGATCTCAAAGTTTGTGGAAAATTCATTTATCATCTCTATCATCATTATGCAATTTTCGTGGCACTATGCAAAGTTTGTGATGGTCTAATACAGTGTCCACCTTCGATTCCCTTGCTTCTGTTACATTCTGAAGAATCTTCCAGTTGTGTGGGAATCTTAAAGTGCTAGTCAGTTTATGACATCTATTGATAAAACGCTCTTAAATTGTAATAAGTGAGAAAATGTTACTTTTCCATTTGAGTCTATCCTCATTTTGAGTCTTAGGTGAAATAAAAGCAACAAATGCCTCGAATATTCTATAAAACTAAAACTTATCAACTTACAAAGTCGTAAATCAAATAAACGATTGTAAATAAAACTATTAGAAACAATAGCTGGTTGGTGTGGTTGTGATACCGCACTCGAGGAGAACGGAGTATAGCAGAGCACACACAGCAGGACTGTCATTGACACGTACTGGGGGCCCAATTGAAATATTGTAAATCGCAAGTAACATGTTGTATCGAGTGGTGCACACACGCTCATACAACAAGATGATGGTCGAGGCCCGTCTAAGTGGGCTGGTTAGTACACTGAAGCACTCGACGATCGATTGTTATAATCTGCGAATTTGTGGGCAGGATTCATTTCACTAGCAGGCTTGGAAAGATTCATGAGGGTCGAGGAAGATTGGACCAGTGACAGTACAATTCAATGAAATGCTACTTATCATTTTTTGAAGAATTGATTAATGCGATAGGGAAATTTATCTCTAAGACTTGGAAGACAATTTTCAGTTACCATTTTTGTAATTTAAGCGATGTTAGTTGGGTTTTCTGTGAGACGTTGATGTCCGGCCACAGCAACGCAAATCTGCTACCACATCTGTACATCTTTTGAATGTACTGAACAGCGCACGTGTTTTGATAGTTATTCGATTCATCGTAAGCGTTCTTTTCAATTATTCAGTTCTTACTATGCAAAATTAAAGTCATATTCTTTTCATCCATTGTGAAAATGTGGTAGAACCGCACTGTGAAGAGCAATATAATGTAATTGGTCTATAACAAGCAAAGCCACAGTTTCTGTATTCCTGTCACGAGTGGTATAGTTTTCCGTTATGTTATTAGTCTTACATTTCTAGTGCAATTAGGATTGTTAGTATTTGAGAAGTAACAAACAATTGTACAGAGGGAAAAATACCAATACGATGTAAGTGATAAAAAAAAGTGAGATTAAAATTCATCATCTTATCAAATAGTTATTTGTATGCCAAGGACTGAAAGTGTTACTTTGTTGGACGAGTCTGAAAATTGCAAGACGAGCGAAGCGAGGCGAGCAACAGACGAGGCCAACAAAGTAGTATTTCAGCCGTGGCGTACACAACATTTTTTAGTTTACACTAAGGAAAGAAAATAAATCATAGAGAATTATAAACATCTTTTGTAAGTTCCTTGTGGCATTATTTATTATTTTTTCTCTTATTTTTTGGGAATCTTTTTATTTCGACGTTTCGGTAGCGTTCCAGCTACCGTTGTCAAGATTAACTAGTGATAAAATAATTTTTGGTCCCTAACTGACAAAACGAAAAAAATATGACAACTAGACAATCAATAATATTTTGAAGTTTAAGACTACAAAACTTTGTTGTCAAATTTCATTAAGTTCCATTCATAGTAGATCACATCTCTGGTAAAATGTGAAAAAAATATTTTATTTCATGATATTCTAACGATATGATTGTCTACTAGAAATGGAATCCAGTGAAGTGAACGTTCCAGGAACGGTTTTTATTGGGATACCGCTTTTTTTCCGCTTATTTTGGAAATGTTGTTAATAAAAAGCGTTTGTTGTTACTTTTTTGTGTATGATTATTGAAGTGTGTATCGATTAACAACTTTCCAATGATAAATCATAAGAAAACCTGGATAAAAACTCATGATGCTATCCTGACAACGCAGGTAATTGATTGTTGGAAATTTCTCTTTCTAACATTCGTAACCAAATTAGACTACATTCGGCTGAAATACTAGCTACACATTTATCTGCATTTAGTTATATTAAAGCACTTTCTTTGATTTTTCGTCTTTTATTATTAGGCTCTTTCAATATTATGTTTGTCGAATCCCATAATAATCAATTACCTGCGTTATCAGGATATCATCATAAGTTTTTATCCAGGTTTTCTTATGATTTATTATTGGAATAGTTGTTAATCGATACACACTTCAATACATAAAATCACCAAACTGAGTAATACATATTTTGAAAACAAAAATAATCATACACAAAAAGTAACAACAAACGCTTTTTATTAAAAACATTTCCAAAATAAGCGGAAGAAAAGCGCTATCCCAATAAAAACCGTTCCTGGAACGTTCACATCACTGGATTCCATTTCTAGTAGACTATCATATCGTTAGAATGTCATAAAATAAAATATTTTATTTCACATTTTACCAGAGATGTGATCTATTAAGAATGGACCTTAATAAAATTTGACAACAAAGTTTTGTAGTCTTAAACTTAAAAATATTATTGATTGTCTAGTTGTCATATTTTTTTCATTGTGTCAGATAGGGACCAAAAATTATTTTATCACTAGTTAATCTTGACAACGGTAGCTGGAACGCTACCGAAACGTCGAAATAAAAAGAAATAAAAAACTTTATTGTGGTTTGATTCCCAAAAATTAGGAGAAAAATTAATTATGAACATATCATTTATTGAACAATATAATTTACTTAATGATATTTGCAATGTCAATATCAATTTATTAATTATTTGCATATTATCTTGTACTACCTTATAAACTAAATAAAATAAGACTTAAAAACAAAACAACCACAAAATGAACCTCTCCTGGTTCGTTGATTATATCGTTCCGGAAGTGTTTTGCAGTACGTAACTGTCACTTTCACTACATGGAATACTCAAAACGCAACTTTCGGTATGTAAATGAATACAGAACGAGCAACTTTCAGATGGCGTCGTCTGAAAAAATTATTTCAACTGACTCCCCCAAACGTATGGAAATATTTTAATGACATTTTGTGTGTGTGTTGACGTGGTTTTGAGAATAGTTTAGATTCCCAATTGGTCCCGGTAGGTGGCGCTGCGATCGGGTTCATGCTAAGCTTCTCCTAAACGGTTGGTCCAATTTTGATGAAACTTTTGTGTGTGAGTAAGTAACTGGATGGCTCAGATTCACAATTAGTCTTGGTAGGCGGCGTTGCAGCTCTGGCTTTTTGCTGAGCTTCTCCTAAACGGTTGCTCCGATTTTAATGAAATTTTTGTGTGTTTGAGTAAGTAACTGGATGGTTTAGATTCACAGTTAGTTACGTTATGTGGCGCTGCTAGCGGGTTCATGCTCAGTTTCTCCTAGCTGGTCTGATTTAGTTGACGTTTTGCAAAGGAGTTTTTTGATAACGTCATTAAAAAATTAGTCAAATGCACAAAAACAAATATGTTTGCCAGAGAAATTGGGAGAAAACTCGGGAAAGTAGAAATTTTGGGAGATATTCTATCAAAAACTAACGACACTACCTTATTTCTCTTTCCAAAAGAAGTAATAGATTTTTAATCAAACTAAAAAATTGTCAAGATTTGCATAATATGATAAGACAAGCAGATTAAACTCACTCTGTATGTGTACTCTTGTGAACTCACGTACAAGGATGATTAGTTCAGTTACTTTGAAGATGCTTCAACTGTAAAAACTCTGAATTCCAGAAAAGTTGTGATATTAGTCGCAGTACAAATTAAAATTGTATCCCGCACTTCTTAATTGCCACTTCCTAAAAGGATTTGTTTCCATTTTAATTAACTAAATAGTAGAAGTAACTTTCTAAACGCTAACCTTAATCACCTGCATTACTTGCTTCGAGGTTTCGTGGGCTCTTGTCATAAAAAGTTCTCCTTTGTCGTATCAGGTCATAAAAGTAAAACATTCGTGACTGTCAACTGTGTGAACCTCCCATCAAGTGCATACAACTTTCCTAAAGCATTAAATTTTATTGTTATTTTAATTCTGGGAAGCATCCGCCTGTAAAGCTAGATAACCAAGAATCGGACTAACTCTTTTAAGTTTTTTTCTTCTTCTTCTTCTTATTTTCAGTTTAAACTATTCGAAGCGATATTTTTAATGTAAAAGAATCTCCCGCTTTCGGTGACTCCTTTTACATTTTCAAAAGTTCGTTTTGAATTGAATTATTTTTATAAAATGCGCCTTGAGAATTTATCTGATGTCGGGAAAGTTTAATCAGTTCGTTCTTACTTTAAATTCGTCGACATTTGTTTGACTTCTGTTGTCATTAATTGTTATATAGATTATTGTGAATGAAGTTCCAATGAAACCGTACTAGGAGCCTATATAAGTTGACAATATCCAACGGAGAACTTACCACATGGTTGAAAACACAGGTGGCAATCTTCTATAAAGAAGGTATACAAAAGCTTGTGTCACGTTATGACAAGTAGTTTAAATGTACAATAAATATTTGTTCTGTATCTGTACAAGTTTTTTTTCATAAAATCAAACTCACTTTGTTGATATCGTACGGTATACAAAGTTGAAATATCGAATAAAGATTAATTCAATCAAGCTTTAGTTTGACTTTCCCAATATTCTAAACCCACTAACGGCCGATTTTATGATAAAACATAAAGTATACTTTAAGTTTAAAGGATAATTTCATACATATTACGGCCGATTTCATAAAGAAACATAAAGGATACTTCAAGTTTAAAGGATACTTTAATAAATATTATTGATTTCATAACCAATTTGAAGTATTCTTTAAACTCAAAGTATCCTTTAAGGTTAAAGTGTCGATTTCTCGACTTTAACTCTCTGAAGTGTCATTTAACTACAATATAACTTCAAAATTTTTATATTTGTTCAAGTTCAAGCTCATCTGATGAAGAATTTATTTATATTAAAAGACCACAAGTGTATGGGTAAATAACCGACTGTTTCGAAAAATATGATGAGCTCAACTTTTACCAACGTTTTCACTTAAAAAACAAACTGTTTTGTATCTACTGAATGAAATAGAAGAGCATATTGATTTACTACTACTAGGTAGTAATAAGTAAGTTGTAAAATCCATAGAATTGTGTTGTATACAATGACCAATAATAGAATTAACAAAAACCTTTATTAAATTTTCATTATATATAAGCTTTAATTCTACAATTAATAAAATACATACAAAAAGTTTGTTTTAGTTGTAATACAGTACCTTTTCTGCATTACTTACTTCATTAGTAGTTTTGTATTCTAAAATATGCTTAAATTTTTCAATTTTTTCAATCAATTTCATTTCGTCTTCCCAAGAAAAATTTGAAAAGCGAAATTTCTTATTATTTTTCAAAATTTCCCATTTTTTTCCAAATAAATCGCTTTCGCAAATAATAAAAACGCCACAACTTATAACAAAACTTAACCTCATTTATTTAGACAGGAACGGAAAAACGAGTCAAATATGACAGATCTTTCTATTTCATGTCAAAATCCATGAATTCCAGGTTAACCAACACTTTAAAAATTACTTAAAAGATACTTTATGGAAAGGACACTTTAATATTTATTATGGCACCAAATGACGGCAACAACTACTTTAAAGGGTCTTTAGTGTAAAGTCTCCTTTCGGTAAAGTGGACTTTAGTTATTCAATATGAAATCGGTTGTAAGGATGTTTTTGTTACTTAAATGTTGGTTCAGCATTGGAAAAGAATCTTGAAGCTAAAATGTTCGAAATGCCACTGTTCTAAATCCCTTTTAATTTGTTTCAGATTGATCCAAAAGTAGCATTTCCAAGGAGAGCACATCCTAAGGTGAGTGTTTTCAATTATTGTTGATTTACTTCATATCACTGTAACCTGCTCCATTTTTCACCGCAACAAAAATCGGTTATAATAGTCTCTCGAAAAATATAACCCGTATTAAAATTTTCCAATTCATCATCCGGCTTCAGAAATTCGATTAAAGAGGGCGTTTTGCATGGAAATGTATCTGTTTTTCAAGTAGTTTATTATGCGCATAAGAATTTCCTATTTAAATTACTTTTTCGAGATTATTGCTGGGTAGAGGGTAGATTTTTTCCTAAGATCCGTCGATCAAAATGAGTGAGGTGAACATCCGACGATTCATCAGTGGACGATTTTTTTTTCAATCACATCGAAAAATATTTAGTGCTTCCATCTATTGAATGATTTCAAAATATTGGATTTACTTCTTTCCCCATATTATAATGATACTCTTATGCTGATCTCACCACTTTGAGGTTGTATTTTGCTCATTTTCCTGTCTCCCCATGTCTGTTGGAAAGCCCACTGAATGGCTCAGGTTCATCCGAGCAGTTCGTACAGCCGGCGTCATTTAAAACTGGTACAACTATTATAATCCAAAATAGTGTTTTTGTAGCTGTGTAAATAGATCTTTTAAAAATTGTTAATGCTAAACCAGCTGTTATGGTATAATTTCTAGGGCAGTGATGCCA
>CAJUYH010001736.1:0-14530 GCA_910591685.1 Galerucella tenella
CAGTATTCAATATTTGCTCTTTGTGGCTTCGCTAATAGAACATCCCCGCTAAATCCCAATATGCAAAGGGTACGTACAAAGGGCTGCTTGTTAAATTATTGTCGAATTGTTACGTCTTGGCTGCTACACTGCTACACCAGATATTATACAAACTACACTTGCTAACAAGCGTTCGATGTTTGGTTAAGAGACAACATTGTTGATGTTAGTGTTGAATTTGCTAAAAAATTACTTACAGTGAATTTAAATATATTCGCTGTACGGGAAATTTCCAAATTAACCGAAAACTAATTTTAGCATGTTCTGTAAACCGAATGAAAAAATTGTATAGTTTTTCGAGAGTGTTTCAAGGTAAAAGAAGTGGTGAATTTATAATTTTTTTGTTCAACAAGCCACTGAATATTTAGTGAGCCGTTTCATTTTCGAGATATAGGGCGATTTTCCAAAATGGATCCAATCTGCTCAAATAATATCCTTAATTGGGTTACTATGGAAACGTATTAAGGTTGAAATCTCAAACTTGACGCATATAAATTTTATTCCTCGTGTTCTAGAAATTAAAATGATGAGTGATGATGAATTTTCCATTTCCGGGACTCCTCCAGAGCTGGTTGAGGCAGTGACCACTGCTTCATTTGAATTATTGGCACAGAAATCAAGTACAAATCTGCATAAACGTTTTATGGACTATCACAAGATTAAATGTTTATCAAAATAATGTTTCGTTAAGGCCAGAAAATATGAACAGCGACCGATTTTTCTTTAAATATCAAAGCGAAAAGGATTGCAGACTAGTAGTAAGAATTCATCAATTTAAGAAAATGCCTATAATAGCTGCTACTTATTTGAACTTGGTAAATCTGACAGAATATACTAGTCACTGTTTTCATTGGTCTTCTGTAATAATATTGGTTGACTCTGCTGCCGACATAACTAGTTTGAAGAGGCATGGCGTATGGAAGTCATCAAACGTTAGATTAGATAAGATTAAAATAGGAGTGCCTCTTTGTCCTATCCCATTGCGACCTTCGCAGATCTATTGTGGTCCTTCCTATATTCAGAGCTCGATATCAATCTTAATTCTTTTCATTAGACTTATTAGCCTTCTCTCTGCCCTCGGTTTTTCTTCTTCGAGTATGTGAAACCGCACCCTTGCTAGGCCTTCGCACTCACAGAGTATGTGCTCCACGGTTTCGACTTCTTCCTGGCAAAACCTACATAGGCTGTCATCTGCTAAGCCAATTTGGTGCATATGTTTCCTCAGCCTACAATGTCGTCAGCATTCCCACCATCATCCTTGTCGTTTCTCGACTTTGACATAGTAGGTCATGTGACAGTTTGGCCGAAGGGCTTGAAAGGGAAAATTTAGCGTGTCTTCATCAAACGTTGATAAAGAATATATCAAGAAATCTCTTGACAATAGGGTTGGGGGAATTCAAATTTTCACAGTTCAAAATATTCAACAAAATAACCCTACCACCCAGTCACGTAGATATAGCTTTTACATGGGGAGGGTATTGGTTTTTTTCATCTGATAGGTTTAGAAGGGGAAAGCTTTAATGAAGGCGCCGCCTGAGGCAAAAAAAAATCAAGTGTCACGACCTGAAGCAATTTTTCAAGTTCAAAAAATAATGTTAAGTTTTTTTTTTTTATTTGTTTGACTTGGCTACATCTAAAAGTATTTTTAAACATCGTTTTTCGTTTTGCCCCCTACTGCTGAAATGGTTATAATCATGTATATATATATATATATATTTTTTTTTTTAAAGGGGCCGTCCTTTCGCCGGCACCACCTCAGTCTCTTGGGCTCATTGTGGATTCTCCTAACATTCTGACTACAGTCTATTCAGCCAATCCGTTCCCTGTATTAGCTCATACAGGTTCTTTACTGGTTGGTTGTAAAAGTCTTCTGGAGTCATTTGGGGTCTTCCATTTAGTTTTTGCCTCCTGTGGTCCAGCGTCTCACAGTTGCATAATATGTGCAGAGCTGTTTCAGTGTCCTTTTTGCATCTCCTGCATGTGAGGTCTCCGTTATACATCCCTATTTTGTTTAGGTGCTCCTTTGTGGGAAAGTGTCCCGTAAGAAGCCCCGTTATGGTGCATAGTTTGTTCCTGCTCATTGAGAGCAGTTCTTTTGCTGATTTTTCTGATGGTTCTTCCATAAATTTCTTCCCATGTGTTTGCCTGGGCGTATTCTTCCAGAGTTTCATGGATTGTTCTTTTACTCACCATTTTAACCATGACCTAGTGGGGCATCTGGGGATGCCCACAGATGGTTCGGATTCGTTCATCAGTGTTGACGATCAGGCACTTGCAAGTTCGTCAGCTTTTCCATTGCCTGCGATTCCTTTGTGACCTAGGACACACCCCAGTGTTACACTGTTCCGAGTCGCCAGTTCTTCGCCGCATTCCCCTACCAGCCGAGATGTTATCTGTATATTAATTTGGGAGCACCTATTTTTAAAAGTGATAGATGATTGAAAGTTGAAGCTTTCATTAAAACAGAAAATCATGCTCACAAAAGTAAATTTAACCTCTTCAGCTAAATTATTCACTATTGTTGAGGAATCTATTTCTATTGCCACATCCCGATGAATACTCATATTGCGGCAGTATGCTAATAAAAAATTATTGTACCTTTATTGTATTTTCCCCAACCCCCCCCCCCTATACGTCCCTGCTACCACCCCGTATGTTGTCCATAATGTTTCTCATAGTTCTAATAATGTTCTTCCAATATTCAATAATTATATACTATAATAGAATAACTATAATACAATAACAAATTAATTTTGAAATGTGTTGATGTTTTCAAAATATGAATTAATTCCTTAAAAACAATGTGTTTTCAATCATCTATGTAAAACACTAACAACATTTTAAATTTCATTTGAGTAAGGAAGAGAATACGAAAACTTGACTTTACATTTAAAAAAAATTGTCTGGAATATTAAATTTTCTACCGATTTGCGGAAAAGGTCATTTGTATATCAAAATTGGTGTAAAATAAGCAATCTGTATGGGAGAAACTAGTGGTTTAATAATTATTTATTTTAAATAAGTTGAAGGATATAGTAGTTTTCGAACAAATTCTGACATAAACCATCGGGACATTTAAATATCATACTGCTGCTTCGCATTTCTTACAACAAGGAAATGTAGTGAATCAAAACTTTGCGTGAGGCTAAAAAACACTGTCACGGCAGTCTTGAGAAATTTCCGTCGTCAATCAAGGACGAAATTAAAAGAAGTAAGTAGATGAATAAGCGTGCGCGTCTCATCCGAAGAAAAATATCCTACCATTTATCTATGTTTTCGCTGAGATAACTTTTTCTTGTAGAAAAATCCACCTGAAGCGACAGCATTCGCTAAGGTCCCTATTTGTAATGCTTACGAAAAGAATGTCATTCTGTCGGTGTTGGGTGTGAAGTCTCAGAGTAATCTCAGTAATGGTAATAATAAATAAAGGAACCAGAGGCCGTTGCGAAACATTCGTAGACGATCGAAAACATTCCAAAAATACAATTTTAATTTTTTCAACGTGCGTTAATCAAAGCAAAGTTTGTTACGATTTTTCTGATCTTCATTAAAAATGTAATTGTGTTATTTTTTGTTAGAAAACGTCAGATCAGTTCATTCCAAAACTGAATGATTCTGGAGGAAATAAACAGATTTGGAACACAATCCATTGCAGAAATTAAAAAGGCAGTGTCGGAGAATATTTCTCCAAATACGTGTGTCTTCAAAGCACAGAATACACCAGCTTAACAAGAAATGAATGCCGGCGTAAATCCTTCAAACTGACGTTGACAGATAACGGATCAAGTTACACTGAGAAAATTGTAAAATGTAAGTTAAATGTTAACTACACGCAAAAAAGTGGAACCAAAGAATCTCAAATAATAATTGTTCATTTTTATGACTTGTTTCATCAAAGCTTTAATTGTTAAACTCAATTTATGAATTGTTGAAGTTAACTTAACATCTTAACAAATATTGTGAAAAATGTATAAATATAAGTTTTAGCTTCTGTTTTTGAATTACCATCCATTATTAAAAATAATGAGCTATTGTTTAACCAAATGATTTTTATTTTCTATATCGTTATCGAAATTATATGTGTAAGTATGTATTTATGTAGCACTAGGATAGGGTAAGTCTAAAAACCAATACAATAATAATAGATTATATATTTATAATATCAGTTTACAATAAAAAGAATTTCAGTAAATGATGAAAAAGAATTACGATAAGTATGGTGCTTGAATATAAAATTTTTATTATTTATATATTCAAAAGTTACACTTCACCAGATTCTGAATTAAATTTTACACCCAGAGAAAATGTACTGATATCTGTGACAACGAAGTTATAAAAAAGAAGCGACCATAAACTTTTCTCCATAGTTATCGAAGTTTTGTTGTGTTTTTCAATTATTATCATCCATCACTTCAATGACAGCCACGAATTGCACAAGTTTTTGGTGCCATAACTAATAAATGTAATTTTGCAAACAAATTTTATCATTAAAAACACAAAAAAATATGTGATTATCATCAAAAAGCTTACAACAAAGAAAATTCTATGGTTAACAATAAAATCACATGTCATTGACAGATAACGGGCTTAAAATGGCAACTGTCAGACATGCGCTCTCAGAAAATGAATTGTGCAAAAGCTTCGCTTCTTCTTGGGATGGTGAATTCTGTTTTAAAAGCTGCTTTCTGGTGACAGTTTTCGCAATTTTTATTGACTATTTCCCTCCTCTTAATTTCCACAAATCACAAACGTGCAATTTTAAATGGTTTCTAGATGAAAAACTGTATGACAGCAATATTTTCGAGTTTACCCGCGTCAAAAAATGACAGCTGCAGTCACCAAAAATTACAATACCTCTGATAACAAGTACCTAATTATGGACACCAGATAAAGACGCCTAGCAATTTCACTGTGAAATTTTTTTGATATTGTTTTTGAACAGTGCTAGTGAAAATGAGTGGCTTTGGAAGTGATTCTACAGAAGTGATTCTAACATTGATCTGGTGATCTAAAAAAATGTATCGAACAATACCATTGAAACCTATACGTCAAGATGAAGACAGTTTACGGAATTCTGCGTGGCAAATAACATTAGATTGATATTACAATAATAACAAGCAAATAGTCAAGTAAAATTAAATGAAATGTCAAAAAATGGACCATATAATGCCTGAAGTGAGAAAAATAAAGCAATAATCATCAAGCTTATTCAATTTAATGAATAAAAAAAATATACAATACATGGAACGTTTTTTTACATATTTCAATGACAAACATGAAGAAAAATGATTGTTAGGAATTCAACAACAATGCTGGGAAGTCCAAAGCTGTCTGGAAGAATAACTACTTCTGTCACTTTCCATTTAATGAAACATGTTTTTTATAAAGATAGAGTTTACCGGGTGCACCTCACATTACAGTCTTTCACAATACATATTCTCGACATTGTCTCTTAAAATAAAAGTCCCACTATAAACAATAAAAACCAACTACGAATACTCAACACACACACAAGTAAGCAAAATAGTTTTCGAAAACGAAAACTGGACAAACTCACGATACACGTCAGGCAGTTGTCAGGTTATGATCATAGATAATACGTTAGGATGTCAGCGCTGATATATTATGTGGAAGAATCTGCAACTACCACTTACAGCGTTACCGTTCTCACTAGATTAAAAATGTTGGTACTGACGGGACTCCCTATGTGGCAGCACTCTCGCGCCCTCAGAGATCCCCTACCCTGGTTCACTGTCTTTAAAAAATATTCCAAAACATATAAAGCGTAGGAATAATTATTATTCTGCGATATCTACTAGAAGATTGTTCACTTCTTGGTCATATTTCTCAATTCTTGCTACTTGCTGATGTTCACCCTTTTTTCGAAGATAAATTATGATACGACACTGATAATAAATATAAACACAACTAATGGAAGCGTCAGAGTTTCTGTAAATAGGCCCATTTGAATATAACGTGATTATCTCGTGAATAGTGACAATCATTTATAATATGTGTGAAGTGTCTAATTTCTACCCTACTCGTATTTCACAATAGATAGTACATTTTCAGAGTGGTTTTAGATAAAGAGATTGCATTAATTCCGGTTTTACAGTTTCCATTATTTTTTGTTGAAATTATACAGGCTATAATTAATGTAGACAAGATTGTTCCATACATTATACATACACGTGAAGAGAGATAGATGCTTCCTCAGCATTGAAAAATATAACAACAAAGGCATTGAAAGTATTGGGAAACTTTGAGGATTTCCAAAAATCACAAACATTTGTCGATAGATGTGACATCTAAGAACCTTCATGGGATATTGTATTACTGCGTACAAATTAGATCTATTGTGCCCCTTAGTTAGTTAAAGCACATTAAATGTTATTCCTTTTATGAAAAGCAGGATCTGTTTCAAAAGTTTGATTTCTCCCTCTTCTACTTCGAGTTTGCCCAGGTGTAGAAATATCTTCAGTGAGTGCAGGGGTGTTTCCCTCTTTACTGGCAAAAAAAGAGATTCATTTCACTCTTTCAGCTTCATGCTGCACAAGTGCTTTGAAAGAGGCTCACCAGTGTCCCAGATACATTTTGTACTGATTCTATCCTGGAAATATTTTTCGCAGGTATGCTATTTTTTCCAACTACGCCCTGAAGGCATTAAGACCAACCCCTGTAAAGCGGTTCAGGTCCTACAAAGGAACCGGCCGCTGTTTCCCTTTTGTTCACCAGCATGACCTGGGCAGTTCCATACCATTTTCAAATGAATACACTTATTTAACACCTTAATATGAACTTACTTTTGTTGAATCGGTAGCCAACAGCTGCTGCAACTGACTCTTTCCGTTCGAAGCAGTAATCGACGTCGTGGTCGAAGCGGTAATCGACGTCGGAGGCGGTGCATACTGTATGCAACTGGAACCGTGTGGTGAGGCAGCATCTCCTGAAGCAGCACCTTGCGCGGGTGATAATGTTGTCGTTGTTGTGTTCACCGTTGTGGCGGGAGAGCTATGGTGATTTTCAGTATGTCTTCGTAAGGATCTCGCGTCGCAGTAGCTCTTGCCACAACCTTCTGCTTTGCACTCATAGGGCTTCTTATTGCGATGGGTTAGCATGTGACCGTTTCTGAAATTGATTTAGTTGTTAATGACTTAAAATACCGATACCTACAAGAGTTAACGGAAAACAAAAAGCATGTGAAAAATTCAGAAGAAAATGAAAAAAAGCTATGGCAGTCCAAGACTGTTTTACAAGACAATAAAACTATTCAGATCAGGCAAGATACGTAATTTCTCCAATAAAGCTAGGTAACATGGAATATTGAGCATTTCGAAAAAACAGTAGAAACAAAAGTTATAAGCGAAGTAGAAATTATAGATAACTGTGAAAAATTGGAATAGAGCATATCAACTTCCAGCTGGAAGGAGTGAAAATGGCAGTAAGCAGGTTAAAATGGGGGACAGCAGTGGGTATGATCAAAATAAAGAAGAAATTATAGGACATTTAGGAAATTACGGATTGAAAACATTAATTTAAATAAAAACAAAATACGGGAATAAAAGAACCAAGGATTGATGAAAAGGAATAATATCGTTCCTATTTAAGGAAAACAGTGGAGAAGACTGTAACAACTACAAAGGAGTAATACTTTTGAGAGTCCGAATATATTAATATATATAACATACAATAGAAAAGGTGCTCGAGAAAAACCAAGAAAATAATATATCTATAATTTACAGACTTTCAAAAAAACGTGAATGAACAGTGAAGAAAATTAGAGGTACACTGGAAAATTTTCATTGCTTATGTTCGGTATAAAAAACAAACATCCGGTATATGACAAACAGTGAGTTTTATTTGTATTCGAAGATAGGAATTTTTTGGACCGCAATTTAAAGTTCTCGATTCGGAATGAAATAATACTTACAGGTGGTCTTGTCGCTTGAAAGCTTTTCCACACATGCTACACACATATTTTCTTTCGTCGCTATGAGTCAGTTTGTGTTTTGCCAAGGCAGAGGCGTTTCCGAATACTTTGGCACAGACCTGCAAAATACGACAATGATTCAAGCACAATTACATTTTCATTTACAAAAATTATATTTGGCATTTGGTAGACATGGTTTAAATTTTTATTTTAGACTCGTTACCGTTTTCCGACATGATAATTTTATTGAAATGCAATGTTTGTGTGAGGATTTTGCTGAGTACAGTGCCACACTTTGATAAATATCAATAAAATCATTTTTAACTTGATTTATTCAGAAATCAAATATTTGTTTTTGCGCAATCGATCTTTTTTGTTTATTTACACCATCGGTTGTCAGGACGGTAGGTTGTGTTTACTGGAGCGCTATTCTGTAACTCGTTTCGGAGAGAAATTTGTATCGGTAAGACACAGTTATCGACAGCCGTCGGTAAGTCGCATCTGTGGCATTCTGTATACCTTTTCACCGACCGATATCGCGAATTCGAGTCGATGAGAATTGGTATCAATTGGTATGTCTACCGTGATCTAATGAGCCCCACGGTAACCGTTATCGATTTCCGTTGAAAGGAAATTTTCATTATTTGTTGATGTTTGGCTGGAATTGCGGATTATTTAAGTGACTTTTTAATATTTGAAAAGTAACTATATTGTGTATAGTGTCTAATCTAGTGTTTTATAAGTCCTTCTCATCTTTTACACAAAATTTTCCTGCAGCAAAATTTGAATAGCTCTCCATGTACTGAATCAAATGATCCCTCTGAGCGGTATTATAACGCTGAGTTTTGATAGAACAAGAAACTCCTTTAAAATAATTAATATCTGTTCTTATCCTATCTTTGATACTTGAAAAAAAAGAGATATATGTTAACGCCAGATCAATTCTTCAATGCTAGTTGACTCTTTTTCGATTCGAGTTTTTGAGGTTGTTTATGTTAATATAAACATGAATTGTATCGTTTATGCTAACAGATAAAAGATATGTCTAGTCTCTCTCTCTAATATTCTACGTGAACTTTTGTTTGTTTACAAATTTGACAGTTTCCCTCATTGCTCATTGGCCACATGTACCGAATTGAGAGACGTCACTTCTATGCCGATAATTTTTGGTTGCAATTCCGATTTCGAAAACAGTGGCAAACAGAATAGCGTTATATTAGTCCCGTCGGCCGCGCAACCGATGGCTGTTGTTAACATACCGATACCGACGACTGTCAATGCCGCGTACAGAATAGCGCTCCTGGTTTCTAAGTCTAACACGTCGGTAAGTGATTTACTTACCGTTTTCAGACGTCGGTAAGTAAATTACTTACCGACGTCCTAGCCTTACATACATTTAAGTGGTCCTAAATAATATATTACTTCATTAATTACACTAAAGGAACAAAGTTTATTTATATTTTTTTAATGAACAGAACCGAACAGAACAATATAAAAAGTAATAAATAGCCTAAAAACAATTTTACCAAAATGCGAATTATAATTTAAAAACTGATCGAGAAATATAAATGTCACTTTTGACATTTCGTTCATTTCGAAGAAATTTAAATTATTCCATTCGAAATTCGAATATTTCAATACGATCGCGCAAAAAATGGTATAAGCATCTCGAACTTTAAGGGTAATACCGATCTCCAGCAAAATTGGAGGCTTCGCTACACTCAGCCTCCAAACATTGCTGTCTACCGGTAAACAACCCTTACCGTTCTTAATGCTTAATATACTATTGTTTGTACCCCCATCTTGGAATAATAATAAAAATTTCATCAACAAGCGTGTATTGGAGTGCATTAAGGGGCATCTACTAAATTCGACCTTGCACAATTATGCTTTGTATATTTTTTTGTTTCCCTACGTCCTCACGTTTAAGTTCACATAACGAAAATTTTATAAGAAATATGAAAGCTCCGCAACATGTAGGTAGCCAAGCGGTCCAAACGGATTTTGGTTCACGTACTACTCTATAAGCTTCGTCAGTACTGAACTGGGAGACCGCCGAGACCGGCGAGCGTTGTATCAACAATGGAACGGCACACGACCACTGAAGCAGAGAGACAATGTTAGTCATAGAAGGATAGAAAAGCGAGAGATGGATTTTTATCCGATATTTTAGTGGTAGCAACCGAATTTCGATAAGGAATTGTACGGTCATAAGTAATTCGAGGATTCTGAGAATTTTATATAGTATTCATAAAGCTTCAAATTAGACTTCTTATCAATTAGTTTTTCCATTTAATCCATATTTAATTCTTTACAAGGGCTCAAACTTTGCTTAATATGTGTAATTACCTCATGATTCGTATTTTTTTCAACAAAATTTGGTTAGCATTTCAAAGTTTTTATTCGATGAGAACTCTAAGTTCAACATTAATCTACATGATATATTTTTTTCTTAATTTTCAATACATCCATTACCTCAAAATTCTTTGCCAAAAATACTTCGATATTTTGTCAAATCGCTGCCGATAGATTCCCCTTAAGCCATTCTTAGTTGTCGATAATTGTATGGAAGTAATATAAGTAAATAAATAAATTATATTGGCAAATGATAAAATTGCTTACAGATACCGGATCATGGAACCTACTATGAAGGTGTTCCCCCTTAAGAGCTGCCAATCAAAAACAACTGCCGCCAAAAACTGTGAAGGAATATTTTTTTGAGGCTGCTATCGTAGATCACAAACGTTTTAAAGTTACTGATCAGGCTCTTCAGGCTCTCAAGGTGGCTCCTTCCGTATGTTTCAAACTACTACAAAAGTAAAGGATTATTTTCTGTAACAAGGAATTCTACCAGGGTGAATGGTACAAAAGCTCCACACGGAATTATTGTAAGATATCCCTATAAGTTGAAATATATTTTTAAAAAAGTTCTTTTAATGCAGTGCTTTCTATATGCGACAATAACTAGACTGTGTACATAAAGTTACGTAACTTGCTAATGAAAATGACGAAAAAAATTTTTTTTTGGAATAATCCAGACCATCTGCAAAGTCGATTAGAAGTATACAGGGTGCACCGTTGCTCCAAAATAACCTATTAACAAATTTTCTTGAATTGCACACCATGTATATATTTCTAGTCTCTCATAATCTATTAAATACAAATACAACCGTCAAGACCACACTTTAGTGAATCTGTTCCAAATTACTTAAATGAAGAAGGTTGACAATTTAGTGGCCAGCCAGATCTCCCGATTTATCGCCTTCAGACTTTTTCTTCTGGGTATATCAGAAAAACATTATGTACCAGACAAAACCCAATAAGTAATATGGAAGAACTGAGATAGAATACTGTTAACATACCAAGTCAGCAACTGCGTGATAACATGTCAGTTTTTTATAATTGACTTGGATACTGTAAAATAGAAGGAGGAAGACAATTCGAACATCTCATTGAATAAGATTAGTTATTTGTTCCTGTTAATAATTTTGGTAATAAAAACGTTCCCGTTAATTATTTTTCTCAATAACTGTAGAACAAATGAGATAAGAATTATGCGGTCTTGTATTTGTAATTTGGTAGATTATGAAAAACTGAAAATATATACATGGTGTACTATTTAAAAAAATATGTTAATGAGTTATTCTGGTGCAACGATGCACCCTGTATACTTCTAATCGACTCATGCAGATGGACTGGACTATTTGAAAAAACTTTTATTCATCTTTTTTTTGTAAACAAAACGGTAATCGAAATATTACCAAGCTACGTTACTTTATGTAAACACTGTATATAGGGACCAAACCTCGTGAGCTAGTCAGAAAAGCAGATCTTAGTGTTCGGGTGATTAGCCAACAACCCAGTGTTTTACTAACAGTAGTTATTTTCTGTAGGATTTATTAAATTGGATAAAGCACTAGAAAAAGCTTTATCGACAAAAACAAGGGAAAATTCACGCTATTTTTTGTTTCTGATGGATTAATTGCTCTGCAGCTCTAGCACAATCTCTCGCTACTACCTATTCTGTAACACATTTTCAACTTTGTCGTTTATTACCGGAACACACCGTTTCCTGTTTTTTTTTCCAAATAATCCCGGGAATTCACGACTTAACACCTACGGATGACTTGTGTCAGAGAGGAGAAATGCCATTTGTTTTTTCCCTTTAAGCAAAACCCGTCGACTGCTGTGACGGAAAGTAGAACAGTGATCAAAACAATAGAAAAGCAATATGTTCGTACGAACTACCACAATAATGCCTCTCACGAACGAGAACAAACAATTTAATAACGTAAAAACCCACCGCTAACAATAGTGTTGTTTCATGGTGAATGCATCGAGCGGCCAATTTCTATAACTGGCAGTGGCTACTCGTTACGGAAGGTTCAATTCTCGAAAACATTTCACTATTGTAGAAGTTATATCCACTTCTTTATCTTCATAACAATGTTTATTTTATCGATAAGTTACAGTATAAGCAATATTTGAGTGCAAAATAATTTACTAACTTCAACTTTGATGGTATGGGAATGCTAAGGAAAACTCAATTAACTGGACAAGAACAATATCGTCTCTTTACTGTGGGTTCCAGAATACACTGGAAATGAAATATCAAAAGAGCTAGCAAAGAGAGAGACTGAAGCACTATATTGGAGCTGATGCAACATGCTCTAGAAACGTTGGAGATATGGTGTAGGAGGGAATGGATAAGGGTGAGCCCTGCAAAAGCTGCGCTCATTCCCTTTACTAGGAAAAGGAGGCCTGAAAGACCAAAACTGTCAAGCCTCTTGAACGTGCAGCTGTGACTGAGCCAGGAGGTCAAGTAGCTGGGTATAATTCTGGATGAAAACTAACCTGGAAATCACACCTACATGACAAAACCAATGAAATAAAAACAGTTGATAGAATACATATGAGGACTGAATGTACGGATCGTACACTGCCTGTACACAACTGTGGTGAGAGCCATGGTTTCCAGTATTATATTAGTTTGGTGGCCACAAACAGATTAGAGGAAAACTGAACTGGAGCTTTCCTGTCTGTGTACAACGGGTTCTATTAGGAGCAGCCCGACTGCAGCAATGAAAGTCATTTTCAATATTTCGCCTCTTGCTCTGCATGTTAAGGTGGTAGCAAGAATGGCTTCATACAGACTGGAATGTAATGAGAACTGGTATGAAGGAACCAATACCCAAAGTCATTCCAGAATCACAGTTGTTATCGCAAACTCGCTTCTTCAAATGAGAAGTGAGAGCACACATCAGGCCAAAATTAACGACAATCAACCAAACCGTATCCAGCCAAGCTGGGATGGCTTCAAAGCATGTAGTCAGGAAGGAACGTTGGTGTGATACAAAATTAGGGTCTGAAACTGCATTAACTGGTCCTGAACCAGTATTAGGGTTATCAAAAACTGCTGCACGAGGCTGTACATCTCGGTGGAATTAATCTAAACATCAATCTTACTGGAAACACGTGCCAAAACAGAAACACAGCAAACTAATGGTCAAAAAACCTTCGGAGGCGCTGACTGAGGAAATATTAAACCTGAGCAGGTGTCTGAAAAAGATATTGATGGGATTATTCACCGGTCAATGTACCCTTATGAAGCTCATGTATACAATCGGCATATATAGTGGTGAACCTATCTGTTGGTTGTGCATGGAAAAGGAGGAAAAAGCCTCTCCTCCAAGAAAGGCCTAGTGAGAAGACTGTTGATCCTAATAAGGGCTACTAGTCTCTTCACGTAAAGAGCACAAAAAGCGTAAGGGCTGAGGACTTTACGCCCCTGACTGATGGTGCAATTGCAATATCATTTCAGATAAACCTTTATAATTTGACACCATGTTTTATTTAGCCCGCTGCGTAAAGAATTGTTTGCAGTTCCAGAGGAAGAAAATATTTCTAAATTCTATTATGGAATAGAACTAAAAGAATTAGAAGCAAGCCGTGAAAAGTTAAAGATCTCAGAGTATGTTCAGATCATATATTGTATATTCGTCTCATCAGGACAATGTTTCTTGTTACGTCATAACTCATTAATATCCGATGATTTTATTATGGAAGGAAATGAATAAAAACCAAATTTAACATTTTAAATTTGTCATCATTCTCAACTCTAACAGTGAATGGAATTAAAAAAAATTGCAAAATTCATTAACACTACTGATTACCCAAAAAATTAACAAAAAAGAATTGTTTCTATACTTGATTTTGGGACTGCCACTGTTCAGTAGCTAACATATTACAAAAGCTATATGTACAGAACATTCCACGAAGTCTCTGTTGCGTATGATTTCATTTTCATAATTTTCAGATGCTACAAAGCAGACACGGGGTTATTACTGACAGTATGATATAATATGGAAATTATGAAACGAGAACGAAGGGAATGTTTTTTTTTTGAAATTCACACGTCTATTTGGGGTTTTCTTTGGTTTTATGACATTCAGAAATCTGAACCCTTGGACAACATTAACTCACCACTTCCTTTGATATAGTTATTAACAATATAAAAGCAAAAATAAAAAAAAATGAAATTAATTATATTCAAATAATAAT
>CAJUYH010001736.1:19530-33506 GCA_910591685.1 Galerucella tenella
TAATAATGCACACTTTTAATTTGGTTAACTCTACCTCAATTTGCCTGTTTGTTTGAAAATTAGTTTTTGCTGGAAATGCATAGACAAACTCTGAATTGAAAATAGAAAAAAAAATTAACAAAACTGAATAAATGCTTCTGGGTCAACACATAATAATACTGTGATGGCCTATCTCTACCTTCTATCACTGCATTCATGCGTTAAGGCATGCTTGATATCAAATTTTCAGCAAAAAGCGGATTGTGGGGAATTCCCCCATTCCTTTTATAGCGACCTCTATGTGTTCGTCTGATTTGTAACAGGAGTCAAGCCCGACGAAAAGATACAGCGATATATCAAACGTCTGCTAAGTCACTTTTTCGCAGATTGCTGTTGACTCCCCTGGGTAGAACACATTGTATCAAAGAGCGATCATTAGTTTGACAAGTGCAACGTTTTTGTGCTTGCCCTGGTCTTTGATAGTACGAGACTGTCTCATCGGCTACCTTATCTACATTTGGTACAAGCCTTGAGTCAATTCTTGACTCACACTCAACACTGGTTCATGTTGATTGGATACAGTTGGATGATTTATTTATAACATCTGCTTTAAGACTTGCTGCTACCCGTTTTGATCCTTTCTAAATTCTTTGGTAAATGTTAAGAGCTCCTAAATGTTAACGGGAATAGATCTATGGTAAACAACTAACATGACGAAACGAGTAGTTTGCTGGTGTATTACAAAACTAATTGGGTGTTACGTTTTGTTTAGCGATAGAAATTAAATACTATTCACTAATTGGGTTTTTAAGATTATGGGAATCTAGTTCTCAAAACGAGAGTGGTATATAATTTAAAAATAATTCTAGTTAATAGCCGAGGAAAAGTAGCTGGTATTCAGAAAGCTGTACAGATAATAATTATCCGGAAATAATAGTCTAGTAAACATGTGCTTTTTAGGTAAAAATCTCTTACCCGTCTCGAAAAATTATCATCGAAGTGTCATTCGATTCGTCATCGCATCTAGAAACTTTTTGAAACATTTGCAGTGGCGCTTGCAGCAATTACCAAAAATTTTTTTCAGTTCCTAATTTCAATATTAAGCCCGTTTGTAATTATCAATGATTTAGTACAAGTTTTAGTCAATTTTTCAGGATCCTGAACTTAGGACACTAAAATATTGACAAGAAAAAAATGTGTTTGCAGCACACCATGTTTTAATCACTTATTTAGGTTGTGATTATGCGCACTGAGCAGTATAATTTTGTTAGTAACCTGTCACTTTTCAGATTTTCGCAAAGAATTTGAATTTTTGAACATAAATAGGTATCAGACAACAATGGACACAGAATTTTTATTGTTAGCAGCAGCAACTCTTATCATTATAGTAGTAGTTATGAATTATATAAGAAAGAGAAGCCCTTATGTTCTTATTTTTATATTGAGAACTCTTAACTATGTAAAGGCAAGGTCTTTCTTTAGATATATAGTTCAATAAGTCGAAGTACTTGATCATGAGACCACGACATTTTTGATATTTAAAATAGCTCAAACGAAAAACTTTCACATACACATAACATTCTCACATTGATGGTTATGTAGCAGAACCAGTGTCACCACCATCATGAAAAATCAATAAAAATCAATAACCTTAAAATATAGTTTACCCTATATGTTTGCCCCAAGTTGTCATTTAATTGATATAAAATAGGACTGGTTCTATAAATATTTTCTATCAATTAAAATTGAACAAAAATAGGACAAGTTTTGTCAATTTCAAAATTGACTGAAAAATTGATGATAAATGTGTAAGTATCTATCATTTATTTAGGATCCTAAAAAATTGACTAAAACTTGTACTAAATCATTGATAATTACAAACGGGCATAAGTAAATAAGTTTAAATAATATTTTCTCATTTAGGATTTGAAACAGATCTGTTGCTTACGCAAGAGTCCACGTCTTCGGCCGTATTTTCAACCCTCTGGCAAAATTATCAATATTGGTCCTACAGTTCCGGAATTCCGGGAGGTGAGATTTTTTTTAAGGAAATCTTCTTGAATCCTTTGTCAAATTTCAGAAATTTTGATTACTTTTTGATATAATCGAAAAAACCAAACTCCCTTTTTTACTAAATTGTTTACAACTTTGGGATTTGTTCCAAGCGCCACACCAAATGTTTTAAAAACCTTCTAGATGTGATGATGAATGGAATGTCACCTCGATCATAATTTTCCAAGGCGGGTGAAAAAATTTTTGCCTAAAAGGCACATGTTGACTAGACTAAGCAGTAAAAATGACAATTTTAATTTTCTCTAAAATACTCCTATCGGAAATCCCCAAAAATTCCAATTTCTTTTTCACGATCTAACAAAATTGGTGTAATTAAGATTGGATCCTGAGATATTTCAGATTATATTTTAAAAATGATCACGATTTCAATTTTGCTCGCTTCAATCTGAAACAACCCTGCCAATTTGGAGCTCGGTGCCTACAAAATAAAGTAATAAAATGAACAGAGTCGGCACGGGATTTCCCAGTCGAAAATGATTTAGCATCTTCTTTCAAGTGCCATTAATTTTTGTATTTTGAAAAATAATTGAACTAATTTTGACATGGGTTGAAAAAATTATATACCTTACCTGACATTGCTGAGGACCCTGTCTATTTGGCGATGTGGGTTTAGGCCTGGCACGTTTTGTAGAAACCTTAACCAATTCCGTACTTAGAGATTTCTTATCATCAGATGTAGTTGTTGACACTGCAATAAAAAATATAACATAAATATTTCTCAAAATTCCAATTCTATCACAGAATTTTCCTATATGTTTTATATCAACCATTTTGCAGCAATTAGGTACATTTATTGGTTTTGTAATGTAGATGTGAATTCCAGGTCAGGTTTTCATCCAGAATTATACCCAGACACTTGACCACCAGCTGCTCGTTGAAGAGGCTTGGCAGTTTTAGTTTTTCAAACTTACTTTTTCTGCAGGATTTCTGTCTTAAATACCCAGATCTTTTTCTCCTAATTGAACTCATTTCTTTTGTTCACAAAATAGTTACTGTTCTTGGTAGGTTCTGCCAGAATTATTACTTCAGCACAAAGTATACAGACTATAACAACATTCATATTTTATTGATCCGAAGGAGGGGCATAGACCATTTCAAAAAAATTGATAATTTTTTTCCCAATTATACGTTAGAAAAGGATACTTCTGAACAAGATAGAGAAAATTCTTGAAGATTATGGTTTTAACATGAAAAAAACAGAGATGGAACTGATTATACTGAAGCTAGTGTGAAAACACCTTGGAATACGACTGCCCAAATGGTTCAGGAAAAATATGTTCTAGAATTTAACATCAAAATTGATCCATTTAAAGATATTACCTATAAATTTGCTAGATTGGCCAGGGATACAGAACGTAAGAAGCTTCAGGCTGAACCTGAAACCAGAAAAAGAAGTTCTAACGCGTTTACCAAAGAACTGGAAATGGAAATGGTAGAAAGCTATTCTGTAGATAATCCTGATGGGTTACAAAAAAGTTTTTTCATTCATGTTCGTTCGAATTAGCATGGCGTGGAAATGGAGATGCTAATTGTGATAATAATTACTTTAAAAAAGAATATGATAATAAAGGTAATTTCACTGGCAGGGTAGAATATAATCCAATCTTTTCCAAAACGACACAAGGAGGATCAAAAGCTTTATCTGGCAGTAAGTGGCTGGTAAGAAATAATGCTAACAACAATTTGTGTCCCGTTCGTTTATTTTTAAAAATTATTGAAAAAAGAGAATCCAACCCTTATCTAACAACAACAAGCAAAAGAAGGAGTTGGTGAACAAGAAGAAATTAAGCTTACAGGACATTCTTCTGCCCATTCTTTGAAACCATATTTACAATTAAATGAAGAACACCATTTCCAACTTATAGAGAACCTTCGAGAAAATAAAAATAAAGAAAAGAAATCCTCAGTTTCTAACTTAAATTCATCACAGGTTATGATGCAAAACAATCCCCAAAATAATGCTACAATGTAGATACAATTATAATAATTGTACTTTTTACATAAATAAGTAATTTTTTTTCCATGATATTATTATTTGTTTGGCTTTGTTTAATTGAAGTTTGCAATAAATAAAACGTTTAAACATATGTTTTTTTAGTTTTTCTCTCGTGAAATAGTAATATCGAATACCACTCAATTAAAAATTTTGTAAGGTAAAATTTTTCTCTTGTCGTATTCAAGTTTGTTGCTTTTAGGTAATTTTTGCCAAGCAACAAACTTTCATGACAATCGAAAAATTTTGCCGACAAAATGTTCACTCTCGTAGTATTATATATAAGAATGGAAAAAAAATACTGAAAAAATGAATATATCAAAAAATCTTGGGAATCCTTTTTTGTGAAGCGTTAAATTTTCTACAAGAATCTGATTTGATCATTTCAAAATTCCAAAATCCAAAAGAAGGTTATTCCCATGTTATTTAAATAGAAAATTGAAATTTATGATGCGACACCCGTAAGAATCCCCGTTATGGTGCGTAGTTTTTTCCTGCTCATTGAGAGCAGTTCTGTCGCTACTTTTTCTGATGGTGCTTTTATGAATTTTTTCCCATGTGTTTGCCCGGGCGTATTCTTCCAGTGTTTATTGTGCTGTTCTCTTACCCACCCTTTCAACCATCACCTAGTGGAGCATCTGGGAATGCCCACAGCTGGTTCGGGTCAGTTCATCAGAGTTGACGATGCGACACCTCTTAATATTAGTATTGAGATCTCTAACTTTCACAGTTTTTTTGCTTCTTAACAATATTGTCGATATAATTGAAAAAAATGTATCAATTTTTTTTGAAACAGTCTAAACACCCAATTTTAGGAATTTATCACAACACTGCGTCTTTTCAATTAACCTCGACAAGGAATGAATAAAATTGAGGCGATTGAAAGTTGAAAAAGAAACACGAAAAAACACAATTCGAGTCCTCGGCAAGCAATTGAAAGCTTAATAAGCGAGCACTTTCGTGATACATTCAAATTTATTCAAAAAATGTAAACCGCCAATAATGAAAATTTCAGTGTGCATTGCTTAATTGAGCGTTTTCGAATTCTCTTTGTTGTTGGAAAGTGGTGTACGTAATAATCATCGGTGGTTAGCCTATCAATATAAAATGAAATTATTATTTTTGTACATGATATACATGAAAAAGGAGATACGACAGAATGCGCTTATTATCGAGTTATTACATTATTGAACGTAGTTTCCAAATCACATGAAAACATATTGGAAATTGGAAAACAGATTAAAACACCTGATAGACTTGAATGGTTCATGAAGCAAATTTAGAAAAAATACGGTATCATATTGTTACGAACTCAGTCATTCAGAAGCCGGTACTGTCGCAAACTATGAATGCGACCTTTCTAGAAAAGTTCTTCAACAGGTAATGTTCGAGACTGTTCTCGAACAGCGTAAAAGGCGGTGGATTCAAGAAAGTTCTAGAGATTCAAAGGACTATATATACGCGGATTTTTGAGTGAGTCAGAGTAGTTCAGTATACAGTGAATGGGTAAACAATTTCAGTATACAGTGAGTGAACAGATAGTGAATATAAATAGTGTTGCAGATAATGATGAATTAGGACAATTATTATACCGAGTATAGATGAATTAATAGACAGGAAGTATGTGTATATAAATTAAGTTTATTATAGTGTGTAAGTGTTTCTTTAATAAATCAATAGTAATTAGCCATAGTGAGTGTATAATTTTATCCCACGGTAAAAACAGTTCAAATAAATAAGAAAAACATTACAATATAAAACAAATGATGGAAGAATACAAAATGAAGGAAATATGAATGCAGTATTCGATAGTGCACAACACAAAAACGGTGTGCAATCTTAATCAAAAATTAATTCTAATTCTAACAAAATGAATTAAAAGCCTGTACAATAGACTATACAATAGAATATTCTAGTTAGTTTGTTTCATTTTTTCTTGTAGTAAATTAAAATGACCTGCTATCCTATAGGACATCCAGCCAGCGTTGTAGTTTTATATTCGTAAGTTGTGCCTATTGCTTAAGAATATATTGTATTTCATTGAAAACTTTTTAAGCAAATCATTATATGATATGATATTTTTTTTCTCTTCGTTTCGTAGTATGAGTGTCGAGTTGAACTTTTTATTTTCCATCTTAAAGTACTATAATTTATACAGATGAAATTTTAGGAGTTTATGGAGATGGTGGAAGAATAGTGAAGTATAAGGAGACACTTCCAAGTGAGATAAATAGCAAAATATACGGACATTTCCAACAATTCTTTCCAAAAATGAATTTCGGAACAGTGAGAGATTAAAAAGTTCTTATATTTAATAGTGTTAATAACAAAAGTCAAAAAGTTATTCAAGCGTTATGGATAAGAATTTAATATAGTCTATGGAAATTTGAATATGTGAATACAAAATATTCAGAAGTAAAATAAACTTACATTTATTTCAAAATTTCCTTCCACTCTGTATAAAAATGATATTTTACTTCCAAGTAGAACAGAAAATCGTAAAGGCCGAAACATATCAATACGAACGTGAACAACAAAAGCTGTAAGTTCCAGCAAAGGTTGTACAGAATTCTGATCAAAACACATCGGTTCTCAAATTTAATTACTGTCGGTATTGCCGCACATTCACAGTATATGACAAAAGCATTGAATGGTGCGTTGTGCGACCACAAATTCATCTGTTCATTACAGAGAAATGTCTGACCATTTGTTCGACTGTCCGTTCGACAAAAGCCACAATGAGACGACATATTTCACAAGTATTGTTTGGTTTTTGTTTGATTCTAAGGTAATTTTTCATGTGTTATTATGGAAAACTTCAATTCGACGCATATTAAAATTAAAAATACCTCTTGACATTTTCCGGAATGAAGATTTTATTGAAAAAAAATGATTTATATTTACAATGGTATGTTGAGAATACACACATCAAAAAACTAATATTTATAGAGTGGAAATAAAGCTTTGGGGCCTTCCCAGGTACATAAAGGCTCCCCCGCACTGGCGCGGAATTTTTGCAGAGCGAATTATTAGCTTATCTCTTCATTAGCAAAATATGTTGCATGATCAAGTATAATTTTCTCTGGACTTCCAATTTATTCATTGTGGATTTTTGAACATTCTGCTGGACAAAGAAGCTTTTTGTTTCTTGGACCTAAGCTATATAATGCTATACCCCAACAAATAAAATGTGAATCTTCTGTAAAGGTACTAACTCTAAAACTCCATGAATATATTTCCAAAACAAATAGACACGCTATTCACAATCTTATCAAAAATAATGATTAATAATGTTTCTATCAATTTCTATTCTATTCTATTAATCTTTTTCTATTTTATCAATCTTCAATTACATTATAAATTTCTATTAATTATTATGTATTACATATTATTATTTACTTGTCACCTAGTATAAGTCTTATAGTATAGTATTATTTCCTTGCAAACAAGCCTTATAGGTTTCGCAAGTGTATGTATTTATTTATTTCGCATAACGTCGTTATGTTTACCTTATGTATTTTTTTTTCGAATTATGTGTGAATGAATAAATTATTATTATTATTATTAAATTATTATTATTATCTCTGCATCTGTCCGTTCACATGGAAAAAATTTAACATATTTACCATTATCCACTGTATTTTTTATTAAATTTCCCATACAATCAATTGCTAGACTCCGTTTCACAAGAGGAAGACACGTCAAGTTTGCCAACTGACTTGTGCAGAAACCAAATTCAGTCTTCATCTATATCGCCTCGTAACGACCATTTCATGCCATTGGAGCTACAAACGTTGTTTCATGCAGACATCAATTTTATAATTGACATTTGAGGTTGTGTTTGGAAGAATCATTTATTTGGGAATATTTTTGATTTTTGAATATTTTAAGAAGTTTATCTAGTTTATTTGTGAATGTTGTGTGTTTCATTGGATCTAAAACAATTCTTCCTAAAGAGCTTGTTGGTGTTAAAAGAAAAATTATCCACAGTTGAAGCTGACAGATTCTAATTTATTGTTAACCCACAAAATGTGAAAAAGTAACGCCACTGATTGTCAATTTTGCAATATGGCGATGGTTTTGAGCACAGGCACGCGCATACGACTGCAACTTCACGTGGCTTGTTCTTATGTGAAAAAGAGTCTACCATTACCAATAATTGTTTATTACCCATTGTACTTTTTAAAGAATTTCCCATGATCAATTTCTACTATCTGTAATGACTTATTGGTGATAATAGATTTAGCAGCCGTATAATAATTATGGTAATTCTTTCCCTCTTTCCCTCTTGGTAATTGGTTAATCTTACAATATTTACATATTTATGAAACCAACTTTTTGATTAGAATTCAAATTTGTACTTAATTGTTGTTTTAACTGCTCTTTTAACATCCCTATAATTGGTTTTGGTTGAAACAATGAAAATGTAATGAAATAAAAACTATTTTAATATAATTTTGTTTGATTTCCGTCAGTTGAATCAATAACAAACCCACTAATTATTTACATATAACGATTTAAATACTAGCGGAATTATTATTAGTGGTTCGGTTTTAATGTATTTGTTTTCATGGACATTTTTAATATTTACATTTCATTAGAGTGAAATGAAATTTGGTTAACATCAAAATATGCGATGCTGTTGGGAATTAAGTAAACACGTCGGGTGTATTTTATTGAAAAATGAATTCAATAATGTATGTATATATTTACATTTAAGCGGTTCGTATAAAAACCGCTGTTTTGTACAACCAAAAACATAGAACAAATCAAATGCGTGAGCTGCGTTATCGATTTTAATCAATATGTGTGGAAAACATAATAAACATGTGAATATTTGGGATTAATTTGCAACGAGAGATTTTAAATAACAATCTAGATGACTCACTAGCTGTCTGGTAGTGAAGCTTCATAGGGAAAATTTTTGAATCGCAAAAGTGTACAATAAACAAAGTATACGAGAGTTATCAAAGGTAATACCACGAGTGCTTCGAATTTTATCGATAATTTTTTCTTTTTCACGAAAACTTGTTTATTTGGCAAGAATATGAAAACAAACCGATTGATAAAATCACGAGTCCGTTAGGACGAGGGATTTTATCTAAATTCGGTTTGTTTGAATGTTTTTGCCTCAAATAAACAAGTTTGAGTGATGAAAATAAAAAATTATGTGATAAAATTTGAAGAGCGAGTTGTATTTGGGAAGATTATTTTTTTCATAAATTTAAAATTTTGGATTACCTGAATGTTCAATATTCTCTTGGGTGATGGCACTCAATCGGTTTGTGTTCATTTTTCAATAAACTTCGAAGCACTTTTAGTTGTCAATAATGACAAATTCAAAGTAAAATTTTGACGTTTCGATGTAAACAAGGTTTTATCGATGAGGAAGCAGAATTATCAGTATAATACCGAATGATTGGCTAGAATAATGTATTGCTATTGGTTAAAACCACCAAAATGTCAGATTTTGACAAGTGAAAAAAATAATCAAAGGTAACACCACGAGGGCTTCAAATTTTATCGATAATTTTTTTCACTTGTCAAAATCTGACATTTTGGTGGTTTTAACCAATAGCGATACATTATTCTAGTCAATAATTCGGTATTACAGTGATTATTTTTTTCACTTGTCAAAATCTGACATTTTGGTGGTTTTAACCAATAGCGATACATTATTCTAGTCAATAATTCGGTATTATAGTGATTATTTTCTTCACTTGTCAAAATCTGACATTTTGGTGGTTTTAACCAATAGCAATACATTATTCTAGCCAATCATTCGGTATTATACTGATAATTCTGCTTCCTCATCGATAAAACCTTGTTTACATCGAAACGTCAAAATTTTACTTTGAATTTGTCATTATTGAGAACTAAAAGTGCTTCGAAGTTTATTGAAAAATGAACACAAACCGATTGAGTGCCATCACCCAAGAGAATATTAAACATTCAGGTAATACAAAATTTTAAATTTATGAAAAAAATAATCTTCCCAAATACAACTCGCTCTTCAAATTTTATCACATAATTTTTTATTTTCATCACTCAAACTTGTTTATTTGAGGCAAAAACATTCAAACAAACCGAATTTAGATAAAATCCCTCGTCCTAACGGACTCGTGATTTTATCAATCGGCTTGTTCTCATATTTTTGCCACATAAACAAGTTTTCGTGAGAAAGAAAAAATTATCGATAAAATTTGAAGCATTCGTCTTATTACCTTTGATAAAATACAAACCTCTTGTAAGTGGAGAAAATCTTGACCAATGTTTACCATTCAATAGACAATTCAAATTGTTTGACAAGGCGGTTTATTCTCAAACAGCTACATTTTTTACGCATGGAAGATTGGACTTTTTTTTCCATTATTAAAACCGTTTTCTATATGGCGATAGTGCCGATACAGAAACGTTCCTTTCTACCTACGTTTGCTGCTGTCAATCCACTGTCAATCGCTATATTTTGCCGCTTTACAATATTGAAATTTATAGGTCAAATGTTATTAAAAAATCTAAATATACACAAAGAAACATTTTTCAATCAATTTCAAACGAAATATGAATTGTTGGATGAATAAATATTAAATTCAAACAACGCAGTCTCAGTAAACCTTTATATGTTGACAAAAGTGCCATTTTGCGCGATCGATCTTTTTTGTTTATTTACAGCATCGGTTGTCAGGACGGTAGGTTGTGTTTACTGGTTTTTAAGTCTAGCACATCGGTAAGTGAATTACTTACCGACGTCTTAGCCCTACACATACATTTAAGTGGTCCTAAATAATATATAACTTCATTCATTACACAAAAGGAACAAAAAAAAATATTATTTTTTAATGAACAGAACCGAACAAAACAATATAAAAAATGATAAAAAGCATAAAAACAATTTCACCAAAATGCAAATTATATTTTAAACTGATCGAGAATTATAAATGTCACTTTTGACATTTCGTTCATTTCGAAGGATTCTAAATTATTTTATTCGAAATTCATTTCAATAGGTACGATCGCGCAAAAAATGGTATAAGCATCTCGAACGTTAATAGTAATACCGGTCTTCAGCAAAATTGGAGGCTGAGCGTAGCGAAAACATTGCTGTCGACCGGTAAACAACCCTTATCGTCCCTAATACTTAATATACTATTAAACTGATCGAGAAGTATAAATGTCACTTTTGACATTTCGTTCATTCCGAGGAAATTGAAATTATTTTATTCGAAGCTTATTTATAAATACGATCGCGCAAAAAATGGTATAAGCATTTCGAAAGTTAAGGGTAATACCGGTCTTCAGCAAAACATTGCTGTCGACCGGTAAACAACCTTAGCGTTCTTGATACTTAATATACTATTAAAACGGATTCATCAGGTTAAAGAAAGGTATAGAGTTCATACAATACCCTTCTTGGTGTGCGTCATCGATTGTTAATGTCCTTCTAAAGGCAGGTCTGTGATTAATCCTAATCAAAATATCACAATAATGAACCGTTTGAATGTATTACAAACGTTAATCCTAATCTTTGACTTAAAAAATTTGATTAGTTGATGTTTAGAATACGCGCAAGAGCGACCTGTCAATCCGGAGAAATTAGATCATTTGAAATAGTATGCAGACGTACCTTTGGTATTGGCAATGTGTCTTACGACATTTTCTACTGTCCCACTGACAGTTTTCGTCAGGTCTGTACTTTCTTGTTTACGGTCAATTATCATTTTTGAAAAGTTGATATTAATCTTATTGTTATATTTATTTAAATGATACAAAAATATGCCTAGATACACAGAAAAACATCAGCATTTTGAATGTTCTCAAGTATTTACATTAAGAAAAAGAAGCTGGTGATTATTCATTCCATAGCCTTTTCGAATTTGGCTGAATACGATCCCGATGACTTAATTTATCCAATTCAAGGTTAGCTATTAGTCAAAATAAGAAAATAAAATAAAGGACATACCCAAAACCCTGATATACGTCACAAACGATGACGCACACCAAGGCAACCAAACATACATTTAATATCATTATTTATTCTTGACAGTGCTATAGTCTATATAGAAAGGACAAGGAGTAATAAATCATTCATTTAAGTAGATTTCATAGACGTACCAAAATATATCTTAAGAGAGTATACCGTAAGGTACATTTTGTATTGAACGAATGAGTTGCAGCTATGCTAAAGAATATACGATTTAGGTCAGAGGTAACGGGATGTACTAATTTTAATAAAAAAAAAGGTAGAACGTGTCGCGGGACACACGGTAGGAACTTTAGTTCCTTTTAAGCAAAAGTTATGTAATACATCTGACGTTATAGATAAACAATTTGCATATTCTTTGGTGGTTGAGTAGTAAGCACACCAGACTCTCACGCGGTAGACCCGGGTTCGATTCCCCGTGAGGAATTTTCTTTTTTTGTTAATTTTATTTTTAAATAATCATTCTGCTTGATATTAATAACGACAACAGGTAGACGTTTGAAATATTTAGCAGAATATTCATTATTATAGATAATGGTACGGTACCCTTCATGAGGGAGTCCGACTGGCAACATCTACTTATAACAGCATCGTATATTTAAAAAAGAAAACCGTAGCATTATATAAATTGGACATTCAAGAACTGTACGTTTACCACAAAATTAGTGGAAACATAAAATTGAATTGTTAAATAATTTGAAGTTATATTACAGTTTATAGAAATTTTTATTTTCTAGATTTTTTCCTAAGTGGGTCGTAGAAAAAATATGCTGCTCGACTCGTGTGGATTGTCCATATCGCACTTGAACGATTGAGCACTCCGCCTACGGCGTCGTGCTCCATCTTCGTCCTCGTGCGATATGGCCATCATATTAGTTGCACAAACTACAATTTATTTCAAAATATGCCCTTTTACATTTAAAAACTACCTGCCAAATGTCAAATCAATTTATCTATCCATTTTAAAGTTATCGAATTAAAACATTCAAGTTTTCAAAATTTCAACACCCTGTATTTCGAAAAGTAAATGTGCTAGACCCCTTAATCGCGCAAAAGAAATTATGGAAATAATAGTAAAAATTCATCCGAACAAATTCAAGTAGATCACTAGCACTGTGAATACCAGCTTTGCATAGAATTTCAATATAGCATCGGTGGTTCAGTGGTTAGAATGCTCGCATTGCACGCGGGAGGCCCGGGTTCGAATCCCGGCAGGAGCATATTATTATGAATCACAGCTTCGTAAACGAGAGAGAGACTAAGGAGGCACA
Organism: Galerucella tenella; assembly: GCA_910591685.1. Lineage (NCBI taxonomy): Eukaryota > Metazoa > Arthropoda > Insecta > Coleoptera > Chrysomelidae > Galerucella > Galerucella tenella. The sequence goes on from CAJUYH010001736.1 coordinate 32,828, forward strand.
AGCACGCAAGCAAGGCACATAACGAAGCAACGTAACATAACGTACCGTAACGTAACGCGTAACGGTCAGATCTTTTGCGTCGCGACCCCTGGTCGCTCAAACATAACCTGGCGTAAAGAACTAAAGTTCCAAAAAAGTGATAGAAGTACATAAATTTTAGTAAGTTTGATAATAGAAAACAAACCAATCTGTAACAATAATTATTTTATATATTTTTGTTCTTTTTGTAAGAAGATTAATTCAAACTTTGAATATTGTCACAAATAAATTACAATGGAATATATTTTTAAAAAATTAATCAAAGTCAAGATAGCACGATATCGTTACAATTTTTATTAAATTCAAAGAAGCAAAATGAATATTTTTTATTTGTATTACTCCTATATGTAGTGTTTGGGGAATTTTTCTCAGAAATTTTAAATGGCAAGTGGCCTACTGTAATCGGCTTAATACGATTACACCTATTTACAGATTATTCGATTATTGAGAGGGATTTTCCAAACAACCCAGTTTTCTTAGAAACATTATCGGGAATATTATTTTAAAAGAAAGTATGTACATTAAATCAGTACTTAGTATTAGTTCTTTGAGTAAAGTTTTCTTAGAAACATTATCGGGAATATTATTTTAAAAGAAAGTAGGTACATTAAATCAGTACTTAGTATTAGTTCTTTGAGTA
>CAJUYH010001736.1:33516-43930 GCA_910591685.1 Galerucella tenella
AGAAAGTAGGTACATTAAATCAGTACTTAGTATTAGTTCTTTGAGTAAAGTTGTATTAAGTTGTATGGTTTTCATAATATTGTAAACAGTTGGAATATATTTAAAACATTTGTTGAATGTTAATTGTGCAAGTACCAAACAATGTCGATAAGCCAAGGACCATCTAAACGACCAAAAACAGGTCCATTATCTTTAAATGAAAAAACTCTGATATTGAATTGTTATATATCATTGAAAAACAAGGATCCAAGTGCAAGTGTTGATGATATTGTGGAATTAACGGCTGCTATGTTGTGTGTTGCTAAATCAACAATTTATAGATTAATAAAAGAAAGCAAGAATGGAACTCTTCAACCCCCTAAAACTCCTTCAGGCCGAAAACCAATTGAGATCGATGAGTCATTAAAACAAAGACTGAGGCGTAAAGTCCATGGATTTTACTTACGAAAGGAAATTCCAACACTTGACAAAATTATGACATCAGTGCAAGAAGATACGGACTATCCAAAATTCTCCAGAATGACATTATGCAAACTTTTGAAAGATGTGGGTTTCAGATATACAAAACATAATAGAAAATCTCTCTTGATAGATAAACTGGAAATAGTTTTTTGGAGAAGAGATTCCAAAAGGGGCTGTTATTGTTATGGACAACGCAAGTTACCATTCACGGTTACGAGAATCATTGCCCACAAGTCGATGGCGTAAAGCAGAGCTTTTGGAGTGGCTTATTTCGAAAAATATTAAGTTTCCAAAAGATTCACTAAGGAAAGAACTTTACAGAATTGCAAAAATGAACAAGAATAAATACAAAACCTACATTGTAGAAGAAATGGCTTCTTCTCGTGGTATATCAGTTCTTCGACTTCCCTCTTATCATTATGAACTTAATCCCATAGAATTAATATGGGCTCAGGTAAAGGGGAAAGTTGGAAAAAAAAATACTACTTTTAAAATAAACGATGTTGTGAAATTGTTTGAGAGTGCTGTAAGTCATGTTAGTAAGGAAAATTGGACAAACTGTATCGAGCATGTTATCAAAGTAGAGGCAAATATGTGGAAAATTGACATTGTGATGATTTAATCGACCCTATTATTATTAATGTCAACAACGATTCTTCCTCTTCCGAGTCGGATATAGAATAAAATGTAAGTAATAAATGTATTCCAATAATTATTTCTTTTCATTTTTTATTATATTATAATTTAAAACGTATTTTTTTCCCAAAATACACACCACTGCATTGCGTTATTGCTTATCTGCTAATCCTTTAACAATGAAGAAACCCTAAACTTTGCTACAACTGAAACAAATACGGGGTCGATCTACCTGGTTTTTAGATTTACGGAAGAAATGTAATTTGAAGTAAGAGATTTATCAAAAATTTCATGGTGCTCCCTGTAAAGGTTTTGCATGCTTACATGCTACGTACTACGTACTCCTCGTACTTTTTGTACATACTATAAGCTATGAAACAAATAAATATTTTCAGTTTTTAAATATTGAGAAAAACGAATACAACTTATACAGTCGACGGAGAAGCTTTGTAACTAACACGAGTATTAAAAGGGCAATTAACAATCTCGAACATTAACGCACTCGCTTTGCGTTAAATTATTTCGATTGTTAATGGCCCATCAACAAATGTATTAATATATATATATTAATATACATTTGTTTATTGAATAACTATTAGCCTGTAGCAGCACAATAATGTTTCACTAGCCGTAAAGCGCCATCAAGATTTAAGGTTTGTTTGCAAACTAAAACGATCATTAGACAATGCTAAAACTAACTTATAACCAAATAGAAAGGAGAATATTTTTGATGAACCTGGCAACAACATACTTGGCAACATAGTTCAGTTGTGACAGACGTCATGGGAAACTGTTTTTATACTGTACGACAAAACTACAAACTCGCATGTCACAAAAAATGGCACTGTTCGATAATAGACCGCCTGAACGCCGTATTATGTCACGTGATCTGGATTGCCTAATGGTTTGCTATCTACATTCGAGGCAATTGATAGAGATAGCGTTGCTCGGTCGGCTTTAACAATTTCTTAATCAACCGAACTGTGTTCATCGGATAGATAATTGTTCGTGATACTTCCTCAACTTAAGATTGATTTTCAATAGCCTCATTAGTTGTGTTTTTCTTTTAAGCCGTTTTTCAATTTTCTAAATAACGTCAACCGGCAAGATTGATGATTGTTCTCGGCTTTGAAAATAACTAAGAAAAAAACTTTTCTTCCTTTAGACCTTTTTCTCGATAATCTCGCTTCGAATCCCTTAGGTAGGGGAAAGCGAGGACAAACGTCATGAAAGTATAACGCCCTTCCCCAAAACACTCTAATGTGCCAAGCTCCTTTTTGTACTTTGCAGATTAAAAACGATGTTTAGCCTACAGTTTTACGCGCTCTACTGTCGCTTGTTTTCTTTAAAATTGAGGAATTTTCGGTCTTTGGAGATTGAAATGTATATACCTATAGGGAGATGGTTCAAAAATACTAAATCGAAGGAAATTACAAGTATAGGCTTCAAACTTATTAAATTCTACAAAATGGATTATTAATACAGTTTTTCATAGGTATAAGGGAATGCGTCCTCTTTGTGTCGAACCCCCTTCTCTCTCGTCTACGAAATATCTGCTGGTGAGAGCTCAATAGAAATATTTAGTCTGTCCGTGAATATATTTGATCTGTCATCAGTATACGACTATCGTTTCCCAGTGTCGTTTACATTTATAAAGACGTGGCTTCTGATGCAGTAAACTATCTTATTTGTAAAGTTCAGCAGTGGTATAAGGAAATGAACAAAATGCAGGGCAATGGGGTGGAGAAAAAAAACAAGAATGGGCAAATTCCTGTCATCACACTCGATCCTCCAGCTCCAGAAAGCTTGCTAAAACTGATCGCTTGCAAATGCAAGAAAGGATTTGCTTAATTTGAAAATTACTTCTCAAAGAGTAGACCGTAGACTCAGAACCAACATCTACTTTTCGTGCTATATGACCCGACAGAAAAAAATGTATAAAGCGTTAAAATAGAATGATACATACTATTATGTTAACCATTAATGCAAAAAAGGATGTCAGAAAGCTTGTGGATCCAGAAATGCTGGGTTAAAGTGCTCTATTAAATGCACGAATTGTAGTGGTATCTGTGGTAACTCGCAAGTTCTATCACAAGATAGCGATGATAAAGAAGAAACTAAGACTGTTATTGAGCAAACATCTGTAGAGTAGGGAGGGTGAGTGTGTAGGCTCACAGCACTTAGGCCACATGTGGCCCATTGTACATCCCCTCCTAGGTCATTGTCCATCCTGTCCTTCTCAGGAACGTGGACAGGTCACTGGGAGACATCTTCTTTATATCGGCAGGTGTAGGCCAAGACTCACCGAACACACACTCTCTTGTTGACGATAACTCCGGAGACTCGCATAAGACATGCCTGACAGTTTCATCTTCCTGTTCACACATCCTGCATAGAGGTGACACACTAGCCCCATAGTATGGAGGTGTTTACTTAGTTAACAGTGACCAGTCAGAAATCCTACTGTTAAACCTAGGTTTTTCCTGGTCATCGCCAAATATTTCTTCGGCGCCAGCTTCCGAGGGTCGCCCAGGGTGATCCTGGCAAAACTGCATCCTTTGATTCCATCCCATCTCTTAAGGGATTGAGCATGGGTGTAACGTTTGGCTAGTTCCGCAATTGTCGAAGTCGTTAGGCCGTAGGTGTCACTGGGTCCTAGAATGTTTAGTCCAGCGGCTTCCCTGGCTAAATAATCAGCAATGCGATTTCCTTTACTCCTGTCGTGCCCTTTAACCCACCTTAGGATAATGTTGTTATCTGCCGAGACGTCAGCTAAATCTTGGTGGCACTCTAGTACTAGCCTCGATATAACACGTTGTCTGTTCAATGCTAATAGGGCTTGTCTACTATCAGTGCAGATTATTATGTTTTTGCCAGAAATTCCTCTTCTGGCTAGTTCTTTTGTGGCAATTGAGATACCAACCAGTTCTGTTTGAACCACGCTGGTATTGTTTCCCATTCCCCACTTAATCTTGAGGCTCAGTGCTCTCGAGTAAACTCCACAGCCTGAGCCTTCTTTCATTTTTGAAAAAAAAAATTAGCAAACATATGATCAAATCGAAAACGAAGAGGATTGAGCCGAAACTGATAGTCTCATTTCTCATGAAGTAGATGAAATTCCTATCTGAGAAGTTTCGATTGGTACTGAGGACAATGAATTCGCAACACCTGGTTCATCATGAACAACGAAACGTAGGATAATACGCAAAATATCAGGATATTGGATTGCATGTGGATTAGGCCTCTTGGGATACCACATTAAAATAGACCCTCCGCTTACTCTACCTCCAGATGGTGAGGAAATAATTTTTTTTTGACAAAAAAATGGTTTTTGGCGTATTTTTCTAATATGGCGGCAATAATACGAGGCGGCAGAAAGTACCTAAAATCTATGAAATTACCAATTTTCTCTCAGAAAACTTCCCAGGCAACCACTTTTTTTTTTAACCAAATGTCTGTATTATATATCGAGTAATAAGCACTAAATACATGTGTATTGTTGGAAAATGTGAAACACTACAAATATGCAACGCTGGGCAAACATGTAGTGATATCTAAGTCCCCTCCCAGTTTTTAATGACTCAGAAACAAGAAGTTACTTTAGTACTTTTCTGTAGAGCCATGCACTCCGCTAGTATGTAGTTAGAGATTCCACATTCTTCATTTTCCACCAATTTTTGAGGTTAGGACACCATTGAAAACTCTGCAGTATTATTCAGCTCAATACATTTTTTTTACTTCTCCAACGTTCGATTCTTTCTACTCCATAGTATTTGTCTTACAGGATAATTAATAATTATCACCAGAAAGCACTGAATTAAATATGCCTTTGTTCCTAAGAATCATAAAAATCCTACGAATCGCCATCTTCCGGGATGGTACCACTGGTATATATTACTCGGGGAAGAGGTGTCTATTATTTGCCTCTCGCTCAGTCTACACTTGCACCCCAGTGATTCTATATTCTTTTTTCTCCACCGGGTTGAGCTTTTTGAGACTAGAATACCGGTAAAAACTCTGCAATCGTACTCTGCTCAATACATTTTTGACATTTCCAACGTTCCCATTTTCCCGTGCTTTCCCTATTCCTTCTAATATTATATTGGTGTCTTTTTGCTAGCTGGTCTGCTATTTCGATATTATTTGTGTCACAGGATAATTAATAATAATCACCAAAAGCTTTTGAATTAAAAATGCCCTTGTCCCTCAGAAACCTTAAAATGCTTACTAATCGGGATGAATCCTCCGGGATTGCACAACTGGTATATATTACTCGGAGAAGGGTTCATTATTTTTGGTCTCGCTAAGATTACCTTACCTTGACTAGCACCTTGGTAGTAAATTTCTAAGCCATTTATATTCCCAGTAATATAATAAACTATAGGAAGTTAAATTTGGGAAGTGTTTTCACATAAAAGTTACCTTGAGCACGCCTATGATTTTCTGTAATTCGTACCATTCAAATAGGTAATACGCAATAAGTAGCTTCATTAAAATGAGAACACTTCCGAGCGTCTGAGTAAAACATAAATCATATTGCGACAGTTGGGAGAGACTTAAATACATGTATAAATAGACAGACAGGCCCACAGCTCCAAGCCATCTATTCAACTTGCTAGAATTTCGGAGGGACTTCTCCAAGTTTACTTTGAAACTTTTCGACGAAATTATACAAAGTTATCTTTCAGTACAGCGAGGGGGATTCAATTTGTTGGAACCACTCTATACATACATTACGATAAAGACACTTTTGTAATCTAATCCAAATGGATGAAAGTATCTATTATAAATTTTTGCGCTTGCTGCTTATTTGTCTTAAAATAAAGTAGTTGACGATGTAATGCTAAAAAATCTAGAGTCGACAGCATCTCTAACTCAACTTCCTTCCGATTTTATTTTAATCAACAAAGTTAGGATTGCAGCGAATTTAATTATTCAATAAGGATTTAAAAATAAAGCTTTTCTTCTTCGTTTTGACTTGTCTATCTCTCTTTCTGAGTGGTTTCCATAATCCTATAATGTATGCGACCCTCGGAGAGCACTTATTGATATTGACAAATGTCGTTGCCTTGGCAACGGGTAATAGACTGGCGAAGTTAGCACAAACAACTTATTTCCACTGGGAATTGTCAACAGAAGACTTCATCTCATAACTCAATTTTTATTCGAGCGGTTATCATCTCAACAGCAACCTGATGAGTGCGACGCCCCTCCAAGGGCTAGAATTCTATGAAATATCTCGTCTCAGAAACGAGGAAAATTTACTTTGTGCAGTATTTTTAAAAGTTATACGAGAAATGAAAGGCTTTCTTGATAACTATTCCAGTTTTATTTTGGTCGAAAGCAGGATGCAAAATGAAAAAAAGTTAAATTAATCTCCAACCGAAAAGTATACGTTCCATCCATAATAATTATAATAATAATAATAACCATAATAAAGTTCTGCAAATTTACAAAGTACATCCCACTATTGTTGCTTTTCTAGAATCATCGATGAAGCACTGGCGAACGAACCTTCATTTACAAATAAATGGCCAATACCTCCAAACTGATGAAATTTCCATCCGTAGGGGGATCTTCCAGGGTGACTCCCTTAGTCCACTTTGGCTCTGTTTGGCAATGAACCCACTCTCCAATCTACTCAACGATACGGATTACGACTATAAACTTAAAGCCAACAGGAACACTAGCTGCACTGTTTCTCACCTTTTATATATGGATGACATCAAAATATACGCATCCAACCAGCGTCAAATTCAACACTTACTCAATATCACTGAAAATTCTCCAGTGATATACAAATGGGATTTGGATTAGACAAGTGCAAAACCTGAAACATCGAGAAGGGTAAAATCGTTAACGGAGATGTGTTACTACCCAATGGGAATATTATAACTGCCATGCAAAATGGCGATACCTACAAATATCTAGGATTTCAGCAAGCTAAGCTATTAGACCAAAAGCAAGCAAAAATCAAAATTAGTTCACTCAAAGGGTAACTACTTTATTGAAATCCCAGTTGAACGCAGGAAATCTAACAAAAGCAATTAACACCTACGCCATACCGATCCTGACATATTCATTTGGAATTCTGAAGTGGACAAAGACAGAGCTGGAGGATATTCAAAGAACAACCCGTACCATGATGACCAAACACACATATCATCATTCGACATCATCAGTTATCAGGACAACACTACCAAGAAGCGAGGGAGGGAAATGTCTAGTGGACATAGTTAATTTACATAACAAACAAATATCTAGACTCCAAGAATTCTTCATTGCCAAGGCTGAAACATCTGAATTGCATAAGATGGTCACAAAAGCAGATAAAAACTATTCCCCCTTAAATCTTGTTAGCCCTGATATGAGACTTGAAATCGTTACAGATTTTGACAAACAGGTAAAGTGGGCTCAGAAAGCGCTTCATGGTCGACATCATCATGACCTCAATCAACCTCATATCGACAAGGAAGCATCAAATAAGTGGCTATTTGATGGAACATTATTTCCAGAAACAGAAGGATTTATGATCGCAATTCAAGACCAAGTAATTAATACAAACAATTACAAGAAATTTATCATGAAAGATCCAAACATCGCTACGGACAAGTGCAGAAGGTGCCAACAAACAACAGAGACGATACAACACATAACGTCGGGATGTTCAGCCTTAGACAGGCACAATCAACTTTGCAACATCATCCATCAGGAGTTGGCCAACAAATTTGGATTAGTTAACACCTACACCCCATATTACAAGTACCATCCGAATTCGGTGCTAGAGAATGCTGATTTTAGACGAGTGACTAATAACCGGCCTGATATTGTAGTTGTGGATAAAAATGCTAACTCGGTTTATCTGGTGGATGTTGCTGTACCCAATAATAACAATATTCTGGACAAATACAACGAGAAAATTGCAAAATACACCGATCTTGCAATTGAGGTAAGACAGATGTGGCATGCAGAGAAAATAGAGGTGGTACCGATCATCGTTTCATCTACGGGACTAATTCCCAAAACTCTACAAGATAGCCTTACCAAACTAGGTCTTCACAAAAATACATACATCGATCTGCAGAAAGCTGCAATTCTAAATACCTGTCACACTGTCCGTGAATTTTTAAATATGTGACTTCCGAGCCTAATCCCATTTGCGTTTACACACGCTCGGGATTGGTGAACATTACCAGCAAGTGCTGAGCAAGTGCATACTTGGAATGATAATAATAATAACCATTTAAGCAATTCCTCTCGTTAACTTGACAACAAGCGAGGTAACCGAAGCTATAAAGAGCACCCGTAATTGGAAGACACCAGGAGTTGACCACGTCCAGATCTTTTGGTATAAAAACTTTGACAAACTCCATGAAGCGATGGCAACATCATTTTCATATATACTGAAAGATCCAGTGATTACACCACCTTTTGTGATATTGGGTTCAACCCACTTGCTTCTCAAAATGCATCAATCTCACGATTCTACGCAGTATAGACCTGCCTTCTAACTATATATAAAATATCAACGTTCTGCAATAATAACCGTTTTTACAGACCATACTGTCAGAAGACCAGAAAGGGTGCAGACGAGATCACTAAGGCCGCAAAAAACAGCTCATCATCGATTCTTTAATACCAAAACAGGCGCAAGGGGAACAGCGCAACATCTACTCGGCTTTGGTACAGGAAAGCATTTGATAGCGTTTCCCATTTCTGGTTTGTTACAAATTCGCAAATTCACAAAGTTCACTCCACTCTTGTTACTTTTCTTGATTAATCGATGAAGCACTGTCGAACGAACCTTTATTTATAAGTAAATGGTCCATACCTCTAAAATTATGGAGTTTCTATCTATCCCTGAGTCCCCTTTGGTTTTGTTTGACACCCTCCAATCTATTTAACGATACGGATTACGGCTTTGAAATCAAAACCAAAACTAGCACTGTATCACACTTTTTACTCTACCGTTATTAATTGGTGGCTTCATTATGGAAATTTTAATACAAAATTTCTCATTGATGAACGTCTAAACCCAAGAAAGCTATTATTGCATATTGCATAATTGCTATACTTTGATGGAATTGCAGTGTCTGCTCCAGTAGTCTTGAAAAACTCATTGAAAGCAGTATAATAATTATAAATTTTTTTCGAGCGTACTGGACTTTCAGCACCCATTTTTGTACCGAAAGCTCTACTTCTGTTCTGTTCGGACAACTGCAGTGAGGTATCACTTTTCGCACTAGTTTGGAAAATACCCGTCGATATTAACCCCACTAGAATATTTTAATATATTAGCGATACTCATCAAAGTAAAAATAGATTAGTTCAAAATATTATTTTCAACTATATTTATGTAAAGTTAATTAAACTTTTTGGTTCCATTTTAAAAATCGATATAGTTTGCATGAATTAATATGCAATTATTATTACCTGTTTATGCGACCTGAAACACTTGGTATTGATTTTAAATTTTCGTCAATCAACGTTGCATGGCTCGCTAATACAAAATGTGTAATTTTGAAGATAATTAAAGACCATTGAACAAAAGCGTACACGCTCCATGTAGCTCGTCAAATCGGTTTTATTTTATAAAAAAGGTGGAAAGTCTGTCCGGAAAATCTATTTCCACAATATGCACAACGAGAGAGTGGTCACAAGAAGCATTCCCGTTAAAGTGTGGCTTGATTGACCTTAAGCTTCATATAGACCTGAACATTACGCCGAACAACAAGCAGAACCACGAACCGAACGGCAATCAAAACGCTTTCCCAAACATGTTCGCAAATCCTGACCATTCGGCAAACGTTTTGCAGTGTTTGTTTTTTTCTCCTACATCGCGAATGTGTTTGCAGGTTTGGACGGGTTTATACAAAATGGCGAGACGAAATTTATTAGTGAGCCTCATTTGAGTGAATTTTATAGTTTTTCTCCATTTTAAGTGTTTTATGTTATTCTTACAATGAAGTAGACAGAATGCACGGAACTTATGAAAAGCCAAAATTTTCTGCACTTCTTTGTGCATAAAAATGGGTTTGACTCTGGCTCTCGACGTTTTTTTGCAACTAACGAAAAATAAAAATATACACTCAGATACAAAAAATTCGATCCATTGTATATTTTCCATTTATTGTGACTTTTAACACTTGGTACTTATTATATGGCATATACAGGGTGTCAATTTTTAAGGAGAAATGGAACTGGAATGACAAGATATAGAACACACCTCCATCAACACCCTATGCCTCACATACCCCACATATAAAAATTTAATTGGTAACCCCCTACTTGTCGTTGGAAAGCCCGTAGAAAATAA